>JASCZW010010272.1:0-37541 GCA_034211315.2 Aedes japonicus
GAGTTATGTAGAAGTTTTTGTTTCATTTGTATGGGAGCACCGACCCCCAACCTAAAAGAGAGAGAGGAGGTGTTTCGAACTATCGTAGAAACATTTATTGCCTTTAAAATCCCCGCATGCCAAATTTGGTTCCATTTGCTTTATTAGCTCTAGAGTTATGAAGAAACTACAGTTTCATTTGTATGACAGCACCCTTTCTAGGAGAGGGGAGGGGTCTCAAACCACCATAAAAACATTTTTCTCTTCCAGAAAACCCCACATGCCAAAATTAGTTCCATTTGCTTGATTAGTTCTTGAGATATGCAGAAACTTCTGTTGCATTTGTGCGAGAGCCTCCCTTTCTAGAGAGGGGAGCGGTCTCTGACTACCATAGAAACATTGCTTGCCTCCAAAAACTTCCACATGCTAAATTTGGGTTCCTTTGCTTGATCAGTTCTCGAGTTATGCAGAAATTTGTGCTTCACTTATATGGGAGCCCCCCTTTCCAGAGAAGGGAGGGGTTTCAAACCATCATAAGAACCTTCCGCTGTCCAAGAAGAATCCAACAAAGCAAAAATCTTGCCAAACGGTCTTTCCGCTCGCGAGTTAAATCGTGACAAAGGAAACCCCAACTCATTTTTATTTATATAGATTTTCATCAGATCCTTATGGATCATAAATAGGTTTTTTATGGAACAAATATCCTTTTTTCGTTTGAATCATTTTATCAGTGTAAAGGAGCAAACTTGGGGCTGCCTATTCATGCCTCTAACGCCAAAGTCACGAGTTCGAATCTCACCTCACGCAAGTTACGAAAATACCCAAAAAAGGTATTTGAGCGACTACGATGGGAGATGAACCAGCAGAAAGTGCAATGTACAATGTTTGTCTAAAATTTTGACAGATGTACATAGTACCTATTTTGACTTCTGAAAACGCGTGTTCTGATTGTTCGAAGAACAAAAACAATCAAAAAGTTCTTCATTCGGGTGGATAATATTCAACTAGTTCAAGCAACATTTGAGTGAAATCGAATAAAATTTAATAATAGTTTTTTTTTTCTAATCGTCATTGCAATCATGTTATTTTTAATTTGTGTGTGCTTTTTAACGTAAAATGTCGTCAGGGTCAAAAAGAAAATGTTGCCTTTGGTGTTAACGGCGATTCTAGGCGTGTTATTGATACATTTGTTACTTAGGACCTATTGTATTTGCATTTGTAGATTGGACCTGTTAGATTCGTTTTTTGCCAAGTTAGTCGGCCACTGAAAACTGGCCCGAAATTTTATCATTGCATTGGGTAGACATGGAAAGCGGTAACTGTTCGATTAGCCGGCCTTGCAAAACACTGTCTTCCATACCACAACCGGGCGGACTGTGGCGGGTGGAAAAAGCCCTGTCTTAACCAATGACGTTTATACAAGGTCCGGGCCACCAGGCAGTTTACTTGTGTTGGAAGCAAAAATATAGTTAGCATTGCAGGGCAAGCGAGCGCCGACGTCAAACTGCCATAACATTCCATACTGTGAACTGATAGTTTGATATCACCACAAACAGCTGTGCCGTGTATGAAGATAAACATTGTGAGGAAACACAAATTCCGCTATACATTTCCACATCTCATGAATACCGTTAAGCCTGGAGGCCCGGATCTAGTATAAACGTCATTGTTTCTGAACCACTCTGAGCTCGTGTCGAAAACTGAAATCATATCGGTTTATCTCGCGTGCAATACTAGCGTTGAATAAAAGGGGCTCGAAAATACAGTACGTAGCAAAATTCTAAAGAGGGGAGGGGCCAAATAGTTTTTCAGCTGAAGGGTGTGACTATTTCTGACTAAAAAGAAGGAGACAATTTGAGCCATTTGTTACCCGTTTTTGAGGACCCGGATAGGGAAAAATATATTTTAAACCTGTTCATACTGAGATTTATGTATGGGAGCAGAAGGTCATTTTTAAGTAAAAAATTGAACTTCTTATTGTACTTAATTGTAATTTCAATGCACAAAACAAATGATTTTTTTTCAAATCAAATGGTGTATAAATGAAGTCAGTGTGTTCAGTTGAACGAGAGTAAATAGTGATTTTTGTTTAATTTAAATTTTGAAATAACACCCGGTATAGAAATATAAACGTAGTCCTACGTTAAAATATAAGATTATTTGCGATTTGAGGTTTATTGGGTACTTCAGGGTTTTAAAAAACTCTTTCGACATTTACTGGTCAGTGTTGGAGACAAATTGAGTTAAATCGTCATTTGACCCCGTGGTTCTTTACAGAAGGAAGTGGAAATATCTTCCCATCATCATGAGATCCCATTAGCGGATAGCAATTTCTGATTGAACAAAAGATGTGATGAGAAAGTATCGATTGGTCCGATAGCGTTCGACAGGCTGTGAAATTGGATAGAAGTAGTTTTGAAATTGAGCGTAGGCCCTTTGTAAAGCAGTATTTCGAAGAAAGCACACAATCCTTTGCCACACATCCCCAAGCGGGGTATGTCAAGGCATGAACGAATCCGACTGGCTGCCGAACGCTATCGGATGAATCGAATGAATAAATAATCGAAATTCCAGCCAACGGATTGTTTTCCGGAGTTACGTCAGTAAATACTACAAGAGAACCATATTTCTGCTCCGATTCCATCCCTTCCAACCGATTTGTTGTTCTTCAGCTGCTTGGTGGCATCCTTAACTTCACCTATCATCGGGGGTGGCACATCTCCGTCACTTACTGCACTCTTCCATCGCTGTCTTGGTCCTCTTCCCTGTCCTCCATTGAGATGTTCATCGAAGTGCTGCTTCCACTTTTCGGTCACCTCACGATCGTCCGTCAGATTCTCCCATCCTTATCCCGGGAAGCGGGTGCGTTGAGTTTCTGGTAGAATTTACGCATTTCATGTGAGCGGTGCTGCTGTTCTAGTTCCTCACACTCCTCCTCCTCCTGGCGGCGTTTTTTACCGGAAGAGTTGGGTCTGCTGTCGCCGCTTCTGTCTGTATCGTTCCACAGTATGACGGGTAGTTTGACGCAGCATAAGTGCCCGCTGCGGTCTTCTCATTAACACCTGCTGACATTCCTCGTTGAACCACTCGTTCTGTCGGCTTCGTTCCACATAATCTAAGACGCTACGCTGCTGATAGCTGTTTTCGGTGTTCCAAAAGCCTTGAGAGGGGTTTCGTCGAGCTGGTCCTCTTCCGGCAGCGCAGTTTCGAGCGATTGCACATAGCTTGCGGCGATTCCAGGTTCCTTCAGTCGCGCGAGATTGTACTGTGGCGGGCGCCGGTACTGAAAGTTGTTCACTACGGAGAGTTTTGGGCGCATCTCAACCATGACTTGGTAGTGGTCCGAGTCGAAGTTAGCGCCTCGGTAGGTTCTGACGTTGGTGATGTCTGAGAAGTGCCGACCATCTATCAAAACGTGGTCGATTTGTGATTCCGTTTGATTCGGTGACCTTCAGGTGTACCGATGTGGGTGGCTGTGCTGAAAGAGGTACTACGTACGGCCATGTTTTTGGAGGGGCGAAGTCGATAATTCGAAGGCCGTTTCCGTTGGTCAGCTGGTGTTGAAATCCCCGATAATGATTTTAATATCATGGTTTGGGCAGCATTCGTATTTACGCTCCAGCTGCGCGTAGAATTCATCTTTGTCGTCATCGGTACTTCCGATGTGATTCTCAACCTGCACATTCGGGGGTTGATCGGCCACCATCCGATCACCCGCTCCTGCGTCTCACCCATCACGATGAAAGCTGTTCCCAGCTCGTGTGTATTGCCGCTCTGGTAGATGGTATGACCATCCCGAACCGTACGCACCGTGGATCCTTTCCAGCACACCTCTTGAAGCGCTACGATGTCGAACTTGTGGTTCTTCAATTCGTCGGAAAGCACGCGAGTACTTCCAAGGAAATTGAGAGATCGGCAGTTCCACGTCCCGAGTTTCCAATCGTTAGTCCGTTTTCGTAGCCTAGGTCCATGCCGATTGTTTTGGTTTGAATTTCTTGCTTGTGTATTATTCCTTGCAATTCCTTTTTAATTGCGTCGGCTCGCAAGGCCCACAACCAACCCCGCTATCTCGCGGGAGGACCATCGTGATGCTGCTGTTTAGCAGTCCCAAGCACCACCGGGACTTTTGGCTTTTGTATTTAGAGTCCTGGGCGCACTAACAAGACGGTGACTCAGCCACTCCTAACATGGAGAACAGACGCTCAAATGGGTGAAGGCTTGGACTTTTACCCTTATTTTTAGAAAACGGGATGGCTCGCTTTTTTAGGGCTGCTTTCGGATATTTGTGGGTTTTTGGAAGAAACTCAACAGAGTCCAACAACTGCTCAGTCCCCCCACATCCTAAACAGTCCCCGCCGCTCGTTCGGGGCCACTTATTCGTGTATTTAGTAGCTGTTCATCATATCTGATGGAACCCCACCATCCGCGACCTGTGGACCTGCCGAAGGCAGCTCAGCCCCGTAGAGTCATCATCTACCCTATGGTCTTCCCAGCAATCCGAAACATTATAATCTTGATTCTGCTACCATGCAATTAATCATTATTGTGTTGAGTATGCAACAATGATAAAGATACGTCATTTTTTGCGCCAAAATTGAAAAATTAGGACAATGTCTTTGTCATTCATGCATTCGTGAGTTTGGATTCACTGATCGACATAGATCGACAAACAGAATGCAGTGAGAGTTCATCGAGGTTTGCCCACATCGATAACTGTCACTTCATGTGGAAACGGGAATAGGTTGCCACGCGCAACTCAATTCGTTCCGATTCGCACGAGAAGCAGAATAAACCCAATCAATCAATTTTGGTGTGTTACGCATTTTTAGTTATTTTAGTTTAGTTTAGGTAGGTATTCAAAATTTATATCAGAGTACTTCTATGTATTTTTTGGTATACAGCAGACGTTCGTCTCTCGGTTTGGACCGTCTCGAATGAACTAAAACGTCTACAACAGACGTAGAGTTTAAAGAGACGTTAATAAAATGAATCTCGGTTTGGACGGCAATACATTAGCAGTCATCCTGTGTACTTTTTCGTACATCATCTAACTAGAAATTTAAAAAAAACTGCATTTTTTCACAACGATTTAAAATGGTCGAATATGCTGTATTTAAAGAATAATCGCCAATTATAATGATCAATTTGAAACTCGATTCAAAATAAATCTGGACGCATGGTTTCATACACCACTGCGTCCCTGGTGGTTGGAACAAAAAACGTTTGACAGGCATTTGTTGATGTTTGACGAAAAAATTGGTGAAAAGTTTTTCTCGATTGATCGACGCATCTCGAAATTACGGATCATGGAACTTGAGAAAAGAAAATCAATTGTGCAAAAACATCTAGAGAATCCTTTGTGGTCTGCCTCAAAAATAGTAAAAGTGTTAAAATTCCCAAAGTCAATGGTGTGTCTAGTAATAAAACATTAAAAGGACACTCTGACTGTGAATAGAGCACAACGCATCTATCATAAAAGTGGCACTAGGGACAAAGAGCTGAGGAGAAAGGTGTAGAGGTACGTGAAAGGCAACCCGGGTATCTCCATACGTGATTTGACAAACAAATACGAATGCAATTTTTCCACCGTGCGTAACATCCTTTCAAAAGAAGAATATAAGTCTTTTGAGTGCCAGTAAACATCAAAATCGCTCCCTAAAACAAAATTTAGTGGCCAAAAAGCGAGCACAATTGCTATACGAACGAGCTTTTAGGAAGTTTGATGGATGTATTTGAATGGATGACGAGACATATGTCAAAATGGATTATAAAAAAATCCCCGGACGAAAATTTTACCTGGCCATTGGTCGTGAGGATGTCCCTTCGAGGTATAAATTTGTTTTTGCTGATAAGTTTGCTCGAAAACTAATGATATGGCAAGGAGTTTTCAGTTATGGCCTTCAAATCACGGTTTTCATCACATCTCACTCAATGACGACGAAGGGTTATATGTCTGAAAAAGCGGATTTTACCCTTCAACACAAGACCAACGTTATGTTTTGGCCGAATTTAGTTAGCTGCCGCTACTCTAACGAGGTACTAGAATGGTATGCTGCAAACAATGTTAATTTCGTCGCCAAAGAGATTCATCCTCCGAATTGCCCTGAGTTCAGACCGATCGAAAAATATTGGGCAATCGTCAAGTGACAACTTCAGGGATGCGGTAAACAAGTGACAAATGCACAACAAAAGCGTTTAAAGTGGAAAAAGTTTGCCGTTACAGTGTCACCAGCGACTGTACAGATCACAAGTAAAGTGCGACAGTTCGTTCGAAACGGTGAAATGTAATAACTTGTTATACATCATTTGATAGCTTTTTTTTGACGTTTTGATCAACCGTGTATGTTGTTTAATTCTTTAGTTATGATCACTTGAATGCGTCCAAATTTACTGTGAATCGAGCTTTACAAAACAAAATTTAAGAACTGCTCACATATTAATTCTTAAATTTGGGTGTTATTGTCGTACACAGAATATAATTGAATTGAAGTCATTCTCAACAATTTTCTAGACATTATTTTTACTGTAAACATAATAACATTTTAGAAATCTTCTACGTGAACCCACCCAAGGTTTTGCTCGCCTCCTCGAAAACATTATTTTCCATCTTGGTAATCGATTACAACATTCAATGTCAAACTAAATCATTAAAACCCACTCAGTCGAATATGCCAACAATCCATATTCATAAACGGCTAAATCTTCAATCCCCGACTAATGCAAAGTTGTCAAACACCTCAAACCGATAATGATACCCATTTCCGACCGTTTAACGGCCACAATGTCATCAATGCTGTAATCCGTAAGCATGCGCGCACCGTTGCTGATTTGGTTATGAGGGGGAACCAAAAAGGCGCTCTGCCATCAGCTGATCCACCTTGGTTCGGTATTGTCATATCGCCAATGTCTGCCCACATACGCATATCTCTACACGATTAGCGATCAGTCATCTGTGCGGCGAGCAAGTGGAGTGTTTCGAAAGCAAATTACTTCCAACCTCCACGGGCACACTGTTACGGCTATGGTCGGTTTCGAGACTTGACCGCGATCCCGGGGCAACTATGTAGAAACTAATGACATGCGAGTCTTATGGAGGCTGATAATTAGCAACGCTTTGTTCTATTAGCTTGATTTGTGTGTGGCACTCGAGGCGCTGCATCGGTTACGAGACACTTTGTTAAGAAACAGGTGCAATTAAACGCTCGGAGGTCCGATTGATCGATAGTTGCCGTTTTCGAGAGGCGAAATTTGCAAATGATTCAAGGTTCAAGCTGGTTGCTAGATTAAAAACAATCATGAAGTTCGTGGCAGCTGAAGAACTAACCATCTCCGGTCTAAGTTAGATGATGATGATGATGGTACGGACAAAGGGTTTCCTCTCAGAAGCACTTCCACAATGGCTCTCGAAGGTTGCCCACATAATAGGTGTTGAGAAGATATGTTTGCCGTAGGCGATCGTGGGCTTTTAACAGCATCTTCACATACTGCATTGATGGATTCAAATCTGAGGGAGGTCGTCACTAGTGGGCCATCATCTCCGTGACTAATTACGGCATCAATAGGTAAATTTTCCATCCGCTGATGATCTAACGCTTACATCGCATCCAATCTTCACCCGACCACATGGTGCGCCACCAGCATCCGCAAAGATCATGGTCAATTTTAATCAGAAAAAAAATGGATCAATCCAGGCCAACGATCCCACAAACGGCGGTTGCGTCAATCCAACCCATCCGGCATCGTCCCAAAGACCCACAATCGGCGGTCTTTTCTCCGAGTGACCCACAAACCTATCCGAAAGACATTATCACTCACTAACAATCGCACCCCTCTTGCTGCACATCGTTTGAGCGGCGATTATGCAACGCTCCACCGAACTGGCCCCCACTTGTTGGCCATATCCAGTCGAAAAGAGCTCCCTACGTGCGACCGTTTACCATGTTTGGCTCATAAAATTCAATTTTACGACCACACAGTCAAACACAGCCCCCCTAAGCCGTCGACCGTAGGCCATTTCGGGCTGCTGCACAGCTAAATGTTTGTCTTTGACCAAACCCGGTCCGGTATGCTGCTGCTGCCGCTGATGGCCGAGTCGCCGGCGGCCCTCAATTGGCTGAGACCCCCAGCTGATTGCAATGACAACCCAACACACCGAAGCACCAATACAAACAAACAATTAGGAACGGCGCTTCTGAGAGCTGGGGTAAGGTGGAAGGGAAATTGTCGCCTGCTATGGTTGCAAAGTGCACACACACAATTCATTCATCGGTTTGCATAACCGGAGTGCGGGTTTCGACGAGGGATCAACTTTGCCACCGGAGACGGAAAAGAAGAAACAGCATGTGAGTTTAATGCGGAGTGATTTTGACACTTTTGGGCAAAAGGTAGCTGCTTTGGGAGTTATGCATGAGGTTTTGGATTCGTTTTCGTCGAATTAGTGTTATGATATGGTGGTGAAAAAACGTAATCATTTCCCAGACGGTTCGATTTGACGGGAAGGCAGTTTTTGGTAGTTTTGGCAGTTTGGAGGATATTTTCAAATGTTCATTGGAATCATTTCCACAATTTCTAGTTCCCAGGAAGTCGTTTGTTTTGAATAAGTAAACTGAAATTTGGAGTGAATGGCAATACGGGACGGGTACCACAACGGCAACCATCGCTATTTTGAAGATGCAAATCTCTGTTTCTTTGCTACACAGAAAAAAAAAAACGTTCCCGAAAATGAAAACGGACCGTGAACTGGTTCACGTTTTAGATTCTTTTTTCCCAGTGAACGTTATTTTGTTGAATCTTAGAGGGTTTGAGCGGTTTAGTGGAATACCTGTAATTAGAAATTTGGAGAAAAATTAGTAATTTCCATTAAATTCCAACTACCTTTGCTTATCTTGACAGATACGCGTATTTCGTCTACAATATGCAGACTTCTTCAGTGTCTCGTACTAATAACTCGACTTGAAGAAGCATTGCAACAATTTAATTCCAAGCCAAAGGAGGCATAAACAACGCAATTGGTTGTTGTCTTTGATGCGCCATACAACAATGCTTGCAGTCTTTCATACAACAGGCTTGAATCAGGCGTTATCTGGCTTAAATTTACATAAAATATCCCATTATTTTCTGCCAAATCTAGCATTCCCTTTATGTGCATTAGATAACGCAGACAATTCAATATTTCTTTTTATCAGCGTAGCTCAAACTTTCCGAATGTGGGAAAGCCTTATGTTATAGTGTAAGTCTACATGGGACAGTAAGAATTTGACCAGAACTACCGATACCAGAATTTGACACGTAGTAGTACGTTTATATAAAGGCCCGGTAATTAAAATGACTAGTTTAAGTTGCGTGTCAAATTGTTTTGTTTTTTTTTATTAATTTAATGAATGAATAAATAAAATTCCGGTTTAACTTATGATAAACTAATTTGAATTTATTTACATTATTATTGAAAAAAGTGAATGTGTCTCATTTAGATAGAGCTTTAACTGTTTGACTGTCTCAGATAAGTGTTCCTCAAAACTAAAGACGACAGATGTACCTGATGATGTACAATACATCTGAACCGAAAAATTTGGGAAAAAGTTTTTGGTGTGGCATGCCATTTGCTGCTGTGGCATGAAGAGTTCTTCATAATTAATAACGGGCACAATCAACGGTGAAAATTGCAAAAAAGAAAGTATTGAAAACGACTTCTACCCATCTACCGAAAGCATACTAATATTCCATTGTTTTGGCCGGATATGGCATCTGCTCACAACGCTTCTCCTCCAAGGGGAAACTCAAGAAGGGAAATCGAAGAATTCAAAAATCCCCAAACTGCCCTGAACTGCGTCCTATCGAAAGATGGGTAATAATTAAGCGGCATCTTAAGAAAAATGAAAGACACTTTGTTGGCTGCTTCAAGACAATTGTGCATAATCGTATGGGAGGTATCAAGAGAAAAATCTGAGCGTTCTTCAAAAAAAAATCCGTCTCCACAACGTGATGTACGTTCCGAAGCTGTCAGCGAGCCTTTTGTCAGTGCTAGCAATGACCAATCGGAAAGCAAAAATCGAGTTTGTTGACGGAAAGTGCAAAATCATGGTTAATCGCAACGAGATCGCCATAGCAACGAAGTCCAAAAGCTATATCGCCTAAAGAAGCCCAAATATGGAATCTTCTCGAAGGTAACTGCATCTCACAATTGAGATAGCCAACACACGTGGCATCGACGACCAACGCATCGTTAGACCTCATCCACTGGATCACTGGAGACACCCTCGGTAAGTGGATTTGTTTATTTTGTTACTTTTGTGGGTGATCACAGTCGCTACTGTACTGTTTTCTTCTTAAAGAAAAATCCGAGGTCACGTCCACAAACAGTCCACAAACGGCAGCAAAATGTCGTGGTACGTTATTGACATGATTCGGTGCATGCTGATGGACGCCAGCGTGCCTACAAAATTCTGGGCTAAAGCTACCGCTACGGCCGTGTATCTTCAGAACCACCTACCTTCGCTTGCTGTGGAGATCACACAATACGAGCTTTTGTGGGTACGCCGGACGTTTCTCTTCTGAAGGTATTTGGGTGCAAAGCATTTGTCCATCTACCAATGGAAAAACAAAGCAAACTCAAGGACAAGTCGAAGGAAATGACGTTCACCGGGTGTTCCAGGATCCACAAAGCCAGCAAGTTCATCAATATGGTCACTAACAAGCTGGTCATCGTTTCTTCGAGGAGGAGTTGGCCCAACCTGAAACCCAAGTTCCCAAGCTGGAGGAGGAGTCATTCGAAGACCTTCTGCGGCTTCTACCACCTATGCAATCGGTGATCCGCGAAGTCGAAGCCTCGCATGAAGCAGACGTTAGCAAAAACGACGAGGAAGAAACCGTCGTACGAAGATCGAAATGGTCCAACAAAGGGGTGATGCTACAGAGATACCATGAAATCTGAAATGTAGCCGTAGAAGCTGAATCAAGAAACTACGAAGAAGCGCTGAAGGGACCTGAAAGCGCATTCTGAACAGCAGCCATGAAGGAGGCGATCCAATCGCTTCAAGAGAACTCAACATGGACCATTGAAGCACTGTCGGTGGGACGGAAGGTTGTCGGATGCAAATGGCTTTACAAGCGTAAATTGGACGAAAAAGGACAAGTCACACGTTATAAAGCAAGGCTGGTCGCACAAGCGTTCAGTCAGAATTTTAGCACTGACAACGATCAGGTGTTCGCTCCAGTGGCAAAACAGGTAACTTTTCACAGTTTATGTTATGTTTGGAAGCTGAAAAAATTAGCTAGAATCTTGGCTATAGCCTTGAAATAACTTGAACTTTCATTTTCAACAAATTTTTAATTTTCCATTCACCACTGTACAGAAGTGACAGACCCCCCTTTGGATGAAACAATAAGACCATGTTTTGATTCTCGTAGTTTAGGTCATGTTGATGCATCTGAATGACGATCTATACACAATTAGATTTTTTTTAAAGTAATCTGTAAAATTTAACTGAATTCTCAAACTTTACAATTATCTGTAAAAAAATTACCGGAATTTGTAAAATTATACCGAAATCCTTTAATTCGGATTACCGAACGTTCAGCTGTTGAAAATTCGGTAAAATTTTACAGGTTTCTGTAAAAAAATCTAAGTGTGAGTATATTTACTGATGTTACAAAGACTGGTACATCAAAAATCAAAATGAATAACCTCAAATATGAGGATTATTTATGGAAATCAAAAGGCGTTTGTCGAAAGTGGTGTCTATAACTATGCCGAAAGTGGTGTCTGTAACTTTTAAAGTGGGAATGAAAATTTATGTATTTAATACAAATGAAAATTCAGGTTTCTTCCAGAATACAGCCGAAATCTGATAATATTGACTAATATTGAATTCTCATAACTGCTTGACTCATACTGTGTACCAATTCGCGAATTAATTTTAATTTTACTTTAAATTGACAGATGGAAAATAATCTACTAGTCGATGAAAATCCCTTTGGTATTGATCAACAAACTTTCGATAAGGTGTTTGTCAAAATTGAGTTGCCGTCTGTCAGAAATAAATCAGCTCGAGTAGCAAACATAATCGATTATTTTTCATGCTTCAAGTTTAAGTGAAAATTAAAATAAATTCTCGAATCGGTACACAGCCTAAATGGTCTATTTGAGAAAAAAAAATTCAAATTTTGTGAGTAAATTCGAAGGGGTAGTTAAATTTATTTCAAACTTGTTCACCACGACCGTGTCTACAATCGCAGACTCGAATCGAATCGCTCTCGCGACACAAACAAGAAACTATTTTCCAGCTCAGCAAGTTCTCCAACCAAGCACACGAACAATGGGATCGACTCAATATTTTTTAGTGACTGATTCTTTAGTTTGATAAAGTCCACCACCACTGAGAGGTGCAAGTAGGCAACTCTGATAATGAGATTATTTCAATTCAAAACAAGGATGTAGACCACCGCTAGTGAGCATAATTAACTCACTATCTGGATTGGACTTTGTAGCCGTGTACGCTCACTAAGAAAAACTGCTCGATCGATCATATAACAAATCGACCAAAACACGACCGTTGAATCTACTCAAACATTGAGCATGGAAGAAACTATTTACCCAGTGCTGAGTACTTTCTCTAGAAAATTTAACTCGATTTCGGTAAAAGTTACGCTTTGGATGAACTACACGCTAGATGAGAATACCAAAAATTAGGTAATTAATTTACCTAATATAAGGTATTGTTGACAATACCCAAAATATCGTTAACAATAACGATTGGTTGAACGACAACAAACAGTTATTTTAACTGACAATTGGGTAATGTTCATTTTCCAATATTGAACGTTATTGTTTACCCAAAATTGAATAAAAGTTTCGTCACTGATCAAGGACAGAATCAACGCCGTCGCCATATATTTCTAAGCGAAATCTTTTTTTTTCCTATCAAACTTTCTATATATAGTTTTTTAATGTCCTGAATACTTCCCGCATAACGAAAAACTATTTGCTATATAGTCAAAACTATATTTCGAATGTAAGCTAAATTATCACATTTTATCTTATTGTTATCGAAAAGCTAATTCTCATTTTCTCCATACAACCTCTACATTACCACATATTGTAAATGTATGCCATATTGTCATTGAAAGGTTATTTATTTTCTGCACTCGGTCTGGATTATATACCAACATTTTGGCATAGAGCACAGCAAAAATTTTGTACGTGAAAATTCCCATTTTTTTATGGTAACCTAACTTAACCGCCTATTCAGCAAATTATTATTTGGCCTGCTACCATCTGACATATTGTTAGAACTATATAGGAGATTGTTAGTTTAAAGTTGTCAATTATAAGGGTAAATGTCGTAAGAATAATGGAAACGGTCGTGAACATTAAGGAAAGTGGACCAGGAATGGTTTGTGATTATGCGGGTTGAAGCAATAACATTTGCATTCTTTTATTTGATATTAATTCTGGCGGATCCTTGTGGACCACCAGTATCTTGAGGTGTAATTTACTGGATTCACAATTCAGTGGATGCAGGAAAAAATATTTATGCAATACCTTATCAATACTTGTTTTTAATTCAGAAATAATATATCTGTAATTCTTTTGGCCAGTCGTTTCTCTTTAAGGGTAGAATTTAGAATACTAATCCAAATGGATAAATTGTAAAATTGTATATAATTTAAAAAAAAAATTAAACAATTTTAAAATAAAACTACAAAAAACTACCTAATTTGCAGTAAAAAGTAGCGATAGAAAAACAGTAATTTTTAACGATTATATTCCTTCAACACCATTATTAGGTAAGCTAAGGTTTAGGCATAATTCTTGTACGTGCAGGGATGTCAATGTTCCGGTTTAAGTTGGATTCTTTCAGTTTTTTAACTGGATCTAGTCAAACAGTTAAATCTTAAAATCATCCAGTTTTTCTAACTTTTGTCCAGTGTTATCCAGTTTTTTTACACTACCCTGTTTGCGAGATTGATTTTCACCCTTTCACCGTTGGACCTTTTTTTAGAATGTGGATAGATTCCTATCCCCTTTAATGGCTGTTGTTTGTAGTGTTTTTTCTCTCCCTTTAATGGCCCAGACTTATTTGGTCCATATAGATCATTGCACCAAATGTATTAACCTCACTGTTTTGACAGTTCAAGGAGCTTGTTTACAAGGTTTTTGAATTTGAACCGCACAATCGGAAATTTTTATTGGCTTTTTCCGGATTCTGTAAGATTAGATTCAGGAACCGATGAAAAAATATGCACTTGTGTCTGTTATCCTACAATTTTATTTATATCGTAATAAATTTAGGGCACAAAATATCAATCTGATCTAACCGACAATAGTCTAAGTCTACGTAAAAAAACTCCCTAAAATATCAAAACTATATTGATGACACCATCGTGCAATGATTTATTAGCCAAGTGCCAAGTGAAATTAATATTAAAAACGAAGGTTACGCGAAGAAAACAATTTGATTAGCTATATTCAGCAGACCCACAACTATGTACACAGGTAAAAGCTCGAAAATAGATGATCAATAGCACATACTGGACTCAATCTCAATTTGTAGATATTCATCTTCTTGTTTTTATTTTTTAGAACTATTTTGAAATTTTCTTCTTAAGAGAGTACGGGGAGCTTTTGTCTTATCCCAGAGAATATGTTACAATCAAAAAGTAAGTGAATACGGTTTTTTTGCACATAACAAATACTACGAGGAACTGATTTGTATCTGATCAGTATCTGATCAAGTTCCATTTTGCTAACGTGTCCTTTGTAGCCGTGTGAAAGGTTCTAATTCTTTCGATAGCAATCGTTTCTATAGTGGACTAATTTGATTCACAGTACCAAGGTTCCAATTTATTTTGATTCATTCATTCAAAATGCTTTTTTCCTTTGTCTTTAGATAATTCAAAATATTCTGTATACCATTCTGACATTAATTCAGTTTTAAAGTTTATTAAACAGTCACCTAACGTAAGAGGATAGTTTTCCTGTGTTGGTCTTGTAATGCCTAATTCGACTGCAGCATCAGCTCTATCATTTCCTGATAGATTGATGTGACCTAGAATCCAATGTATGACTAACTCTCTGAAGTTGTCATAAAAAATCAGAGAAAAAAAATTTCCTTTGAAGTAATTATCATAAATATTATTATTCGGTAATTTGAGGTAACCACTCTGAGAATCAGTAAAAATGACTCATTTTAATTGGTTGATACTAATGACATACTCGATAGCTCCTATTATCGCGACTAATTAGGCGTTCATAACAATAAAAACGGGATTAAGTCGATAATTAAATGATGTTTTATATTTACAATTGTAGAATCAAAATCCTACGCCTTCATTTGATTTCGATCCATCTGAGTAGATTTTAAAAGTTTTGAAGTAGTTGTTATAAATTTTGTGTGTAAGGACAAATTTTGAAATTTTTTAAACTGTTTAGGTCGAAATCGAAAGAGAAATCATTTTTACCATTCATTGACAATTCGCATATTATTGATAATTATAATCCATATTGATCTGACAATATCTCTCATAGTTGATTACTATAAGTGAACAGTATCCTATACAGTTTCAACCAAATGTCAGATGGTAAAAGCACAGAGAACAGACGTTCATCTTCGGTCTGCTACCTGTGTAAAACTTGAAAACGGACATTTCAAATGTATGTCATTATGCTCCTGGTAGGCGGCGCTGCAGTTGTGTGATAACTGTCATGTAAATCTTTATCAATAAAAAGCGTAGCCCATAACTTGAAAAATTTTGTTTGTTTTTCTCTGCACTTGCTTCTTATACCAGCTGCCCATATTAACTTTTACACAAGTTTTTCAAGAAAAGGTGTATGGAGATCAAATCTGTGGTAAAAGCGCAAATTACATGATGCTGAATAGGCGGTTAAATTCGCTTTATTTTCGTTCTATTTTATGTCAAAATTTTTGTATATAATCTAGAATATCAGATATCTTATAATGACAATGTTGTATACAGTAACCAGCTGTGTTAGTGTAAAGAATTTAAGTACAACATATCTCGGGGTTTTTTTTTCATTATGGCGAATCTTACATTGAGATATTCGCTGGGCTCACTCTCTTTCATTCATTACAGCGCCATTATAACATTTTCTAGGCATTATTTAGTACAGATCGAAACACAACAGTGCTGGCTAGCATACTCTACATAAAGTAGAATGAAAAACGTACAGGTGATTGGAATATGAATGGAAGAGAAGGTAGTCAAAGAAAGTCACTCAATGTTAGATTCACCCTAATTAAAAAAAATATATAGATTGGAATATGCGGCAAATGGTTTTTCATTATACGAGCTTTTTCCTTATTTTTTCAGGATCCAGTTTCATTCCGTTTTTTTTGTTCTTTTAGTTTATTCAAAAAAAATATTGGCAACGCTCAGCGATTATCGGTACACGGTAATTCTGAGGTAGTTATTTTTTTACTAAATTCTATGCATTTCAAAGAACATTTTCCATACGTCAAAAAATGCCTACTTTTCAATCCCAAAAAATGATTTTTTTTAAGTCCTCTTTTTATTCCAGTGTGATAGAAAAAATGCATTAAAGCAAGGCTATCATCAAAGTGGAAACAGCCATTTGTTCTGGATGATTGACTTTGCCGAAAAAAAGTGAAGATAAATAGAATGGGTTCTTGCAAGCTATACCTGAATCAAGTACCATGGATAGGCTACTAAGCGCTAATTAGATCATTTAGATTGATCTACAACTATTGATACTATAACCGTCGCTTCTCGGAAATGAAAACTTTCTCCTGTACATCATCAACCCCTGCAAGAAGGACAATGTTTTTACATGGTGTATTTTATTTACACGTGTGGGTTTTTGAGATAAGTTGATACGGAATGTTGTTCATTAGAAGAAGATAAAAGCAGATCCGTACTTTTGGTACTGATTTTCTTATCTCATCTTCATTTCATAAAGTGACTAGTTTCTAAACACAATCATTTAAAAAGTGCATAGTTTCTAATCTCTTTCACATGTTGCAAAATGCTTAGCATTTATTCACTCTTTGACGTATAACCTTTTTAGACATTTTTGCATAATTCCAGTCTTCAAGCAAAGTGCCTACTTTGAAGTCATCATTACATACTTCAGATTAACCGTATACTTTATAACGATCTCTAGGTTTTCTTATCTAAAAGGGTTAATTGAAGCGAGCGTGTATGAGATCAAAAGTTTTACTTGGTTTCTCCACATATCGAATTTTAAGTAATTTTCAGTGATCGTGCAGCGTGTTCGATTCAGCGAAGTACTCGAAATGGCCGCATACCTGCCACCTATTGGCATGTTTTCACAAACAGTTTGCTTTCACGTTCATGTCTTGACTAAATTCTGAGAACTCTTTCGAATTAACTGCTCGATTATGACTGAAACTCAAACATGGTATTGATATACTCGAATCGGAAAATAACTAGACTGTCGCACTGGTTGGGTGGGTTGCACAGTAAACGAGACAATGTATGCCTACAGAGTGAAATTCTATTATAAATAATGTTTATTGCCCACTTTGTAGCCAATGTTTCATCGAATGCTAGCGTGTGTTTGTCGGCTGGTTGTCACGTTGGTGGCCGTCCCTTGTTCGGGCGTCAGCTTAAGGGCAAAAGGAGAGCGAATATGGTAAACGATGCACACAATATCGAACAATAAGGTAGGATTGGATACGGGTAGAGCCTTCCTTGGTGTTGGGAACACATGCAATCGATTAAGAAAATGCATCGACCATCATCACAACAGTGCGTTGAACTCTTCGGGTGACATCAGATGGAGAGCAGCATTGTGGTCAGTTATTTGATTGAACAGTGTCAAACATGAAAAAAAAGCTCGGTTGCCATGGGCTTCGAGTATCGTCATGTTTGTCACAATATCCACCTATTCGAGCAACTGTTTGGCGTAGAAAGCAGCCAGTAAAATATTCCATCAGGTAATGGCATTTATGGTAACGAATGGCTGATAAACCACAACTCCTACACAACATATTTAGAACCCATACATCGTCTAATTGATACATCCCAGCTTCAATTTCAAATTAATTAGTCGGACATGCTAGAAAATGATTATCGGCTCCGATCGCACCGAAATGACAGCCCCGTCGTAAATGACCATCGCCAATCGAAGGTGTACGCGCAGGAAAATGATTGATTAATCACACTTCACAGCTTCGGGCTGAGCTCAACGACGCCAACGAGCACGCCATAAACGCCTATGCTGCCGGCCTATGCACGTGTCGGTACACATTCGACGGCCCAGTGCCATTGTTGTCACCGAAAACGTCGTCCATCAAATTAACATGATATGCGCGTGTCTGCCGGGAGCTTTCGTAAACAAACGGATCTCCAGTTGGACATTCGTGTGTGTGTGTGTGGTTTGCAAGGGTTGAAAATGGTCAATGACAGAACCAAATTAGATTGTTGAAAGCTTAACACTTCAACACCGAACGGAGTTCCGAACAAACTGAACGAATTATAACGAAATTTGTTTAAATGAATAACGATCAAACAACAAACATCCCGGTTAATGCGGTGCTGTCATGCAGGAAACTCATGTTTATAAATAACCCATTAATCGCAATTGAAATCGATCGCCGGCGGTCGTGCTGAAAACCCGGAATGCGTGCTAATTTATGAGAACCATCCGCCACATCTCCTGACGGGGTGGCAATCGATATAGTTATGTGTACGCATATGGTACCTTCTACCATGTGCTGTTTATGGCATATCATAACGTGTGCATATTTATGCTTCATATGCCTACAGAGTGGGAAATGATACAAGGTCGCCCTCATTTTTCCTCCACGCTGGCTTATAGCACAGTGCAGTTCAGTTGACGCCTGAAGATACATAATTTGATGTCGGGCGGAAAAGAACCTTCCGATGAGACCCTTCTGAGCGTATCAGTTTTTCTATTTGACAAACAATGTCAACATTGGAAAGAGCACGAAGGTAGATGAGGAATACAGACTTATACGTAGGAACCTCAAAATTTGAAGTTCATTTACCTGTTATAAAAGACGATAAGGTTGCGGTATTTAGCTTCACATTCTATCGATAAACACGGCTACGCGTCAAGGCTATGAGCTCAAATGCTATTAGTTCAAATGGGGATTCTAAGCGGTAAAAAAAATGAGAAAATCTTCAAACTCGCGTAAACTCGCGAAATTGAAATAGTAGGCTACAGTTTGAATGATGGTGTTATTTTGGTTGCTGTATAAAAGTCTCTGAAACGACGGAGAAAAACATTCATAAATTTGAGAGTACTGCATATTGTAGTTCTTCTTTATGTAGTTCATCCAATCAAATCAAATTTACTGAATGATTCAAAGATTTTCAGAAAATACTGTTATTAGATTTGTTATAAATTTATAGCCCGAGTCACGGTTGTTGCTGGTTGTTCTTACTAAGCAGGAGGTTGGAAGTTAAATCCCAGGCCCTTCTTGCTTCCTTGCTATTTGTGAATTTGCCATTTTTTATCCCCATTAGATTTAAAGTAAAAAGCAGTCTGTCTGGCCTTTTATCCATCACATCACTTCCCATGGTGAATTCTTGTTCTAAAAAGATCTACACAACAAATCCAAGCAGAGGCAAGGACTGATGGCGAACAAAGTGAAAAAGGTGCCCAACCGTGATGACAATCAAAAATTTCACTGCTAAGGAGCTTTACACCAATTTTCAAACATTTTCTTGTTATATAATGAATGACAAAACATACGCACTCGAAGGCTTTAAACAGCTTTTGTCCAAATTCCTGAAGAAGTATTGATGTGGCAGGCCATATGTAGTTGTGGTCGAAAATCTAAAAGGGTCTTCTCTACCGGCACTATCAGTAAGGATGTGTGCGAGAGAGAATGTCTGCAAAAGCGGTTGCTACCGTTGATCAGAAGCCTCAACTCCCCAGCACTGATTTGTCCTCTTGCCACTATATGAAATCCGTCCTGAAATGGTATGAGGTACAAGAGGTCAAATACGTGCCAAAAACAGCCAATCCACCAAACTGTCATGAAAATCGCCCAGTAGAGATGTACTGGGCTCTAGTTAAGCGGAAAATCTTCGAAACAAAGAAGAAAGCAAGTGGTACCGACGATTTCAAGAGATGATGAATGTCACGGCGGACGTATCTGAGGATACCATACGGAACCAGATGGCGGGTGTTCCACAGAAAGTTTCAGAATTTTACAAAAAGAAAGATTAACATCTTGATCAACTGTTTTGATGTAGATATAACTCTATTATTGTGAAATAAACAATCATTTTTGTTGGCTTACAGGGCTGGCAGTGGTTATCTTTTGTAATAATAGTGACTTTAGTGACCAAAATGTCGTAAATAGTGACCAAATAGTGACAAAGAGGCAGTGAGCGAAATATTGACTTTGGGTTACGTAAAAATTAATTACAAGTGACTGTATTGAGCGTTTGCTATTTGTAAAACCTGTAAGACTCGCCTTTTTTTCTTTACAGCTTCTTGAACATAAGTTATCTGCAGCTCGACACTACTTCTAGCAATGCTTGACGAGTTCCACTTCCACCATATTATGGTTCTTATTGGCTTTTTCATAGTGCTTGTTTGCTGCCATAAACAATCTGACATTTCAAATAATCGGGTACGATGATTAACCCATTTATTAGAACGTTCAACATTTCATGGTTTCTTGAACTTTTCTCTGCAAAGAATCTTCAAGTCCTCTTCTTTCTTTTCTATCGAAGATTTTTAGTTCTTGCTAGCTCCTTGCGTTTTTCTTCTCTTTCATCGTCTATTTTCAGTTTTTGATTTTCTGAGATTTTCAGAAATAAGTCTACGCAGATTATGAACAGCCCCTTAGGTGTACAGAGAATTACGCGCATCTTTCAGCGTAATATCCCGGAAAAAGTACTAAATTATGCACAATGCAAAATCTGCAGGCACCGCATTAGGAAACATAGCATCAAACGTAAGTCGAATTCCATCACAGGATGCAGGATGCAGGAAAATCAGATGCAATACATTTCAAAAGCTCAAATATCAATTCAGCCTTAGTTCCTGCATCTCGTTTACTTAGAGCTGCACTTGAGAAATCGAAGTACCAAATAAGGAGGCCTGCTCATTGCCGATGGATTTTGATTCGCGATCACGACACGACCACAGTTGACTTGAATCATGAAGATCCATCCTTCTTTCTATATTCCTCGCAATATTTGAGTGCTGCTCAACAGCCAGCAAAAGCCTGGATATTATTTAGGTCTTACCGCAAATTGTATAGAAAACTTCGATATCGCTTTGTTTTCGGGCCTGCTTTGATACAAGGCAGTCATTAGGATTAGTTTTCTGCAACCTTTCAAGGCGGAAAGCGCATTTCCTCATGCTGTTCTAAAAATGAACCAAACACCAATAATTCCGATTGTATAATCAGCTGAATTACGAAAATTCACACGCGTGCACACAATTCATGTAATTTACATGTAAAAATTGACTTACTGTCAAACTGTTAACGTTTTCGCTACCTACATACCGACCGTCAATTCGAAAACGTGTTTACATAATGTAACGAATTCGGATTCCGACGAGTTGTTGACACAAAAACGGCGAACATATACGTGAGTTGATGAAGTTAGCAGAAGCAGATAATTTCTCATCTCCATGCGAAGCGCTAGGAGCGGACAGTAATTTTATTGCTAGAACAATTAGACATGAAGAGAAAGTGTACGGATAGTTCCGTATAGGGCAACGGCAGGCTTTGAAATTGAAAGATACAAGATTGAAAACGAGCGGAGGGCATTTGGAACGGTGGCATCTGATCAGGCACATAACCCTTTGTCATACTACCCCATGTTGGATAGGCATTGGGGGAAATCCCCTTGACTGACAAAAGGTTATGCAGCCGATCGGGCTCTTATACTACCTATTGCTTGTATCTAGTTCGAGCGATTTGTCCCTCTCCTAATACTGCCTCACACGGGTGAGAAATTATCTCCCGCTGTTGGGTTTATTTTTAGCATGCATCAAAATAGCACAAACGTGAGACTTTCTCGCACTTTTTTTTGTCAACATTTGCACGTTAATTTTAAATTACTCATTCTAGAACAAAATTTGTCAGATAGTGTTGAAAAAATTTGAAATGATGCCACAGTAAATTTGTTTTTATTTTGCGCCGACATTTTTCGTGGTAGAAAAGAGCAATGTAAAAAAGAGACTTTAGTAACCAATTTTCAGGAAAATAGTGACAATAGTGACTTTTTAGTGGCTGCCTTGAAAAAACACCAAGTCATTAAAAGTGACCAGCCCAGGAATTACGATTTTTTTGCTGCTATTATTTTGGTGTCCGAAATTTAACGTGGACAGGCCTTACTGGGAAACGCTTTACCTATAAACAGTAGCCAATTTTAGTGCCTGTTTTAATTGTGAAATTTTCAAAGAAGAATGCCTCCGGAACAAAGGAAAACAGCCTATCTGTCAAAATATAAGCCTTTTATAGGGGAATTTAAAGGAATTCACTCGCGTTTACCAGTCAAAGTTTGTAAAAGTGTTTCCGTTTGTGGACGGTGAACAAGTGAAATGTTGGTTTAAATGTTTCTAGCATTCCGCAAAAAAGCTATAACTTTTTTGCTTTTAGAGATCAATATTTGAAACTTTGAGTAATTTTAGTTCTCTACGTATTGTTCAAAAATTTTAGTTGGGAATCGTGAATGTTTTTGTTTCCCGTGTCAACAAATGTTACAGAAAAAGTCTAAACAACGGTCCAAAATGAACGAAAACATCCTCGCAGTAAAGACGAAAAGAGGATTGATGCTTGCCAAATGTGCCAATGTCGAAGACATTTCAGCTTCGGCAACACGAAGATATGTTCGCAATCGACCATCCCGAAACCCACACCCAGCACTCTCTAAGACATGTCAACTTTCTTTCCCAGTTGTTAAAATTTTAGATGAGATAGTAAAATGTAGATTAGACTATTTAATCTATCTCTTTATCATTAATAAATAATATGTTAATATGTATGTTATATACTTTTGTATTTTTTAGAATTGTTGGAAATGTATTCATGTAAAACAAATTTTACATCAGCATGCGCGCAACAGCCATAATACTAACTAACAATAAACTAAAATTGACTACTTTTCATGTTAGATGAACGATTTCCGAGTATTGTGTCTATTCATCTGAGGTTCAAGAGAATAATAAGCAATATTTGTTCGAAATTTTTCTATTTTCAAGTTTTCCATGTTTCTATTTTCAAGTTTTATTTTCAGTTTTCCTTCAAGAATAAATAACTTTTCATATGTATCATTATTCAAAGTAATCATCAATTTTTTGACAATAATTTCCATGCAGGAGTCCTATTAAAGCCTTTATATTTATTGGAGATTAATGAATTTATTCTTTCTGACATTTTGATAACCGCCATGAAAATGACGCTTTGTTGGAAAGCCCGTTATTTGGCTTAGCACGAAAATAATTTAAGATTTCCTACCTCGAATCTTGGAGGACCTTCTCCAGCATTCCAACCAGCAGGCGACGCAATATCTCTCGGCCGCTTCCCCTTTGCCCGATAACAGCGAGTTCTCTCGATAGCGGTTCTTGGGTGGACGCTCACTTGCGACATTTCTTCTTGGTCTTCTTGTTTCAGCTCCTCGTCGTTGCGGGTTGCCATTTGCAGGTGACGTGAAACGATCCTTGTCTAGTTGTTGTCACGGGCGACATTTCCCGCCATCTCGTAGGCTTCAGCAGCTGTTTCTCGCAACGAGTTTGACGCAGGAGCGAACTGCAACAACGCCTCTCTGAGCAACAACTGTTCGCCAGTGCACCCTCCAAGGTGCTTGCTACTGCCAGCTACGTTACAATCTCCTCTGCACAGCTCTACGACTGTCGTAAGACTGAATCAAAATTTTCTGCTAAGACCTGTTATGTGATGGCGTCGGATGCTATTGCACAAAAGAAGGCGGTACCAACAAAGGCAATGTGATACAAATTACATCAAAGGGGACGACCTTCAGTTGCGCCACAATAATTGGTTTGAATTAGTGCACGCTAGACGGGTGATTTGATGAAATATGCCTTGCTTGCCACCACCAACAGCTAATCCACTATCCACAAATAGGAACTACAACGAACTCCACCACATGGTCGGTCTGATGTTTTGCAATTCGGCATGAATTATCCGGTTTAGAATTTCGTTCGTTGGTTGGTTCAACGTTGTCATTTACTCTGGGACGCCATGTTCAGCCGGAACGCGGTAATTTAAATTTCAAACAGCACGAGAGAAATATTCAACCAAATAAACTCTTTATATGGCAAATTGATTTGGGCGTCCTGAAAAGGAAGGATTTAGTAATGACAGGGGGAGATATATGATAGGCGATTGAACTTGGGCTTTCTTTCTTTGTTCAGCTCCTCGTCATTGCGGGTGGCCATTTGCAGGTGATGTGGGATGATTGTCACGGGCTGCATTTTCCAGCCAACTCGTAGGCTTCAGCAACCATGTTTTCGCAGCGAGGTTGGCGGGAACATCGGCACCAACTCCGAACTGCACCAACGCTTCTCTGAGCAACGACTGCTCACCAGTGCACCCTTCAAGGTGCTTGCTGCCGCCAGCTGCGTTCGTGTAGCCACTGCACTGCTCTACGACTGCCGAAATACTAAAGCAAAATGTGAAGGTGTACCTCTTTTATAACCTTCGTGGCTGGTTAGGAGACGTTCGTTACTTAAATATGAAGTCTGCGCTAGGAAAGAACTGTGCATTTGGTAAATTTACTCTGAAAAATCGGCATTATAAGACATCACCTTGTATTTGCGTTAATTTCAATAGTAGAATGTTAAAAAGCAATAGATTTAAATATTGGAATCGAAGCGTAGAAAATGTTCCGATCGATTGAGGCAAAAATTTTGGAAATCAATCGAGGAATGACTTAGTTATTAACGTTCAAAACCTAAGCATATTTCGTGACGCTCCAAATTTTTGTACTCGCAACGTGTACCCCTGTATTAAAAACAAAGACGTAGTCCTACGTCAAAAAACTATCCAATGGGACGAAGTTGCATCCATGAATAGAACCAATTTGGTGCTTATAGACCGACGTTACATCCAATCCCTCGAAAGTTTTTGACTTTATTAAATGAGTTTTATAGTTTTTCCTGATAAATACTACCAAACGTCTTATTAAACACATCTAAACAGATGTAGAGCTAGCTAAACATATCTGAGTTAAGGGATACATACCCTACATAAGGCATGCCAAATCAATTACTTCTTCGGGAATTTGGACACTTTATTTTTGCGGAAATTCTCGGCCACGGCGTTACTTTGCATTGCGGTATTGAAAGCCCGACCCGGAAGCTGTTTGAAGCCTTCGAGTACGTATGTTTCGTCGTCCGTTTTGATACAAGTAAATGTTTGTAAAAAATTGGTGTAAAGCTCCTTAGCACGACTTTCTGCAGTGGAGTTTCGTTTGACATCACGGTCGGGCACCTTTTTCTCTTTGTACGCCTTCAATACTTGCCTCTGCTGCACTCTTTGTACGTATGATTTTGACTTCCCAACTTTGCGAGCCACGTTTAGCACAGAAAGATTGGAATTTTTCTCAATAATATCAATAATCTACCACCTTTTTGTCCATTTGTCGAAAGCATATTTTTCGATTTGTTCCACTTCCAATCTTCCAATCTACAGTCAAGCGCTGGTCGAATGTTTTGGAAACACAAACCACGGTATTTTTTCTGTAGTTTCTAGTTTTTTGGCAAGATCGCGCACTAATAAATTCGAATTTTGCTGCCGTTCGTACAAAATGCGTTTGCGCACTTCCACTTGATTCGCCGCCATTTTACTGAATGTACCAACCATGTAAACATGTTGTAACACGGAATAAAGTGGAAAATTTCAGCCGTTATATAAGTGAAACGTTTCAGCGATCCGTGAAATAATTCTAAACCCACACTGAAAGAAAAGTGTTAAGGTGGAGAGGCTTCACGCTACTTTGGCTTAAGATCAGCTACAATGGGGAGCGCAACGCAACGATGACATAAAATATATGGATTAACTGTCAAAGCCGCCGCAACTGCGCCGTTGCGTTCCCCATTGTAGCTGGGCCTTTACTTGTGAACGATCATATTTTTCTGTGTAGTCTTAAGCCAGCTGGGGTGCGCTCGAGCAAACTTGTCGCGAATCCATGTAACGAAAAATTAGCATAGATCATTGCACCGAATCTATTAACCTAACTTTTTTGACAGTTCAGGGAGCTTGTTCACAAGGTGTTAAAATCTGGACCGCTCCAAATCTAAATTTTTCATTGGCTTTTTCCGGATTCTGTACGATTAGATTCAGGAAATGATGCAAAAGTAAGCACTGGTGTCTGTTTTCCGGCAAGTTTAATTCAATCGCAACCAATTCTGAGCACAAAATCTCAAATCGATCTCACTGAAAATATTCTAAGTCCACGTAAGCAAGCTCCTGAACTGTCAAAACTGCATTGATGACGCCTTCTGTACAATGATCTATTATATAAACAACACCTTTCTCTGTTAAACTTTTTATAAATGTCGATGAGTTGAACCAGCCGAGGCTGAAGAGCGCTCAAAAGTAAAGATATATATTGATCTATCTTTTATAACTGTAGAATAAACAGTGTAAAGGGTGTCCACGATGAAATTGCCACACAACAAAATTGATTCGCAAAATTCGAGTTTTCATCCGATTGCCATCAAATTTTCAGGGATTGAGAAATAACTATTAAACTTCATTTTACCATTTTACTCGTATTTTATTTACAGTCCATACGCAAATGCCCGCACCTTGGCCTTAACCCCGGCCATAAGATTCTGCACAACCTGTGAATCAACCGTTTTTTGCATGTAAACCCATACTTTCTTCAGTTCCTCGACTGTCTTCACTACCTTAGGTCGTTTAAGAAGGTGCTGCTTCATAATCGCCCAGTACTTCTCGATGGGGAGATCCGGAGCTCCGGAGTGTTGGGAGGGTTGAACATTTTCGGCACGAAATTGACCTTATTGTCCGCATACCACTTCAGCACGTCCTTGGAGTAGTGGCACGAGGCCAAATCCGGCCAGAAGGTTGTTGGGACGTTGTGGGCCTTCAGGAGAGGAAGCAGCCGCTTCTGGAGGCACTCTTTTATGTACACCTGTCCGTTCATCGTGTCCTGGGTCACGAAAGGTGCACTCCGCTTCCCGCACGTGCAGATGGCTTGCCAAACCAGGAATTTCTTCGCAAATTTGGACATCTTCTAAGTGCGGACATGCTCCGGAACGCTGAACTTATCCTTGGCCGTGAAAAACAGGTTGCCGGGGATCTGTTTGAAGTCGGCCTTCACATATGTTTCGTCGTCCATGATGCAGCATTCAACTTTCGTCAGCATGTTGAGGTACAACTTCCTGGCACGGGTTTTGGCGGACTTGTTCTGCTTCTCGTCGCGATTAGGGGCCTTTTGTACCTTGAACGTTCGAAGCCCAGCCTTAGTTTTGGCCTTCTGGACAAAACTTCGGCTTAGGTGCAGCTTCTAGTTACATCCCGAACGGAGGCGTTCGGATTTCGGTTGAAGGCCCCAACTACGCGGTTGTGATTTTTGGTGTTGTACGGAATACTTTTTCCTTCACTTCTGGCTTCTGATCGGTGGTCAACCGTTCCTCGAACTGCTTAATCACTCGCGACACCGTGGAATTCGCGATTCCCAACGTTTTAGCGATGGAACGATGCGAGAGATCCTTGTTCTCGTGATGAATGCGCAAGATTTTATCACGCACGAGCTGTTCTTTCGACTCCATTTCCGCGAGTTTTGATCACAGGACTTTAAAACTTGCAGGATGTAAATAATGCACTATGAACTAATCCACCCAAATTTTCATTAAATTCTACCCAACGGTTAAAAAGTTAGAGCAATTTCATAGTGTGGCAATTTCATCGTGGACACCCTTTAAAATGAGATTGCATTCAAATTAGTTTAAATGATGAGATAATCATATGAATTGGAAATTGATAGAGGAAGAAAGAGCATTATTTGATCCTGTGAAACACTCTATTTATCATATTTATGAACTACATTTGGCGAATAGACGCAATAGAATTGCCAAAATCAAGTTGAGAGTACAAGTATATTTTTTACTTCGAATGGTTGTGTTCGTGATCAAACGGCCTTAGCCTCCTTTAAACCGGGATTTAAAAACCTGCAATCCCACGATAATAACGCACTTATCTGCTTAAGCATATCTAGAAGAAAAAAAACCTCTTTCGTCTTAACTCAAAACGAGCAGCGCAAGTAAAAGCAATCATCATCCTCAAGAGATGATTGATTTGAACGAGCCCAAAACAAACCAAGTGGAATCGAAAATTGCTGCATATTTATCTTTCTCGTTGGAGTTTGCAGCATTCCACTGAAAACCCTCGAAGTAAAGCCCAACCTCTCTTCGATCTGAATGAACAAAAAAAAAAAAAAACAATGTGCAAAGGAAAATTGAAGATGAGGGAAACGTTTGACTCGATAGATCTTCAATTTTTTCTTCCCCTCACATTACTGCTTTTGCCAACTCGAGAATCTTACCCGTGCGTGCGGCCATCTATCTAACCACCCGAATGAAAGTGAAATTCAAGGACCTTGGCTGGAGATTTTCTTTTTGTTTTTGTTCCGGGTCGAACAAAGGGGTCAGATTCCTTGGCTCCGTTTGACGAGTGCTTACCTGGAAAGAGAAGAGAATGGATGGTTGGTTTAATAAAGGCGGCGATCACGAACGGATGATTTATTGGGAATCGAAGCAAAGGGATCAATTTCACGGAATGCCAAATTGTTTCGCCCGAAGGCCTTAAGGTGTTGCTAAATGAAGGTTTGTGGCCCTATCGGTTGTGCCGAGCACGTACAGAACATGTGTGGAAACCGTAGCCGTGGCCAATGAATATATGGATTAAATTCGGATTAGAAGATCGATAGCATGGAAGAGGGGATAATTTACGAGAAAATATATACATTAAGACTTCCATCAACCAAGCTGTTGATGACCATTAATTATCGGATGAATTTCTCAACCTTCCGAGCCTGAGCAAAACATAGCGGAACACCCATCAATTGTCCATCTGACAACTCGCAGTCAGACAGAACAAAGGCATTATTTTTCCATCCACCCACGCGCATTGGCCGCAGAAAACTGCATCCCACTTCCGAGGGAAAGTCACCGGGCTTGGATGCACTTTTGTTGTGACCGTTAATTTACGTTATAAATTAAACTTAATTCCACTTGTTACGTGGAGAGAAACTCTTTCGAGACTTCTTCTGAAGTTACCGGTCTTCTGGCAACGACGACGACGGCGAATAAACGTTCTACTAGAGGCAAGATAATTAGTTGCTACGCTGGTGGCTTCGGATGTTCTCTTATGCGTTCTTGGTGCTGTGATTTCTTATGAGAATGAGTGTTCTTCGTAGAGGGTGGCTGGAGTGCAGAATGTGCAGAAGTCATTCAGAAAAAAGAACTGAAATCGGACGTAATTTTTTTTTCCCAAGAGGGCTTGACACAATTTTCCGACTTCAACGATCGCTTTTCGCTAAATGGGTAATCCTGCAATGCAAATTTTGCGAGTTTAAAATAGTAATGGTTAGTGTTAAGTTCCTTCTGATGTTCTTGAAATTCAATTCTCGTTTATTTAAAGCTCCATCTGATTTTCTTTGTAGCTTCATCTGAATTTTTTTGTAGTTGTTGCGTTTTTTTTTAATTTTCCTCTGATGTTTTTTTCGAGTTGCTTTCAAGCTCCTTTGAAGTTCTTTTTGAACTTCTTTAAAGTTCCTACTGATCTTTTCTAAACATTGTTTTGCAGTTCCTTGAAGGCCCATCTGATCTGTTTTAAAATTCCTTTTAAATTTCCAGGGAGTTCCATCTGAATTTATATAAAACTCCTTCTGAGTTTTTTTGAAGTTCCATTTGAACTCCTTTGTAATTCCTACTGAACTTCTTTGCAAATCTTTCTGATCTTCTTTGAAGATTGTTTTTCAGTTTTCTAAAGTTTCATCTGATCTTTGTAGTTCCATCTGAACTTTCTTTTGTATCTTTGAAATGATTTGAAGTACTCATTTGAATTTCTTTGAACTTATTTGAAGTTCCTTTTGATCTTTTTTTGAAAATTGTTATGCGCTTCGTAAAATTTCCATCTGATATTTATTGAAGTTTCGTACTGAACTTTTTTGAAATATTTTCAGAGCTTGTTCTGCTGTTCGTTCTTAATTTTTCTGAAGTTTATCCTGATTATTTTTCGAAGTGCTTTTCGAACTAATTTCAAAATTTTCAGTTTGAATTTCATTTGGATTTTTTTTTCTGATCTTCTTTGAAGTTTCTTCTGATCAGCTATACAAATTTAATTGTAGCTTTTTAAAGTTCGATCTGAGCACCTTTGAAGTTTCTTCTATATTGCTTTGTTTTGAAATATTTTTTTTTTTAATTTTTCATCGGAAATTATTTGAAATTCGTTCTTGCATTTTAAAATTCCTCTTGAACTCATTTGAAGTTCCTACTGAACGTCTTCGAAAATCTGTCCATCAGATCTTTCATAGTTCCTTCAGAATTTCTTTCAATTTGTTTTTTAATCTTCATTGAAGTTTTTTTTTAAAGTTATTTCAAGTTCCTTTTGAATTTTTTTATAGCTCCTCCTTAACTAGTTTTAAGCGCTTTCTGTATTTATTTGATGTTCGCCAGAGCATATTCAAGGATCCTTCTGATCAACAATTTTGTTTTTCAGTTTTTAATGTTCCATCTGATCTTCTCTGAATATCTTTCTGAAGTTCTTTGATGTTACTTTTGTATTCTTATAGCTCCGTGTGAATTTTTCTAAAGTTTGATCTGTACTTCTTCGAAGTGTTTTTGAATTCATTTAAAGTACTCATCTGAAAGTTCCATTTGATATTTATTTCTACATTTCTACTGAATTTTTCTAAAGTTTCTTCTGTACTTCTTCGAAGTGTCTTTGAATTCATTTGAAGTACTCATCTAAAATTCTTTGATTTTCTTTAAAGTTCCAGCTGATATTTATTTCTACATTTCTACTGAACTTTTTTGAGTTATCTTTAGAACTTGTTCCGCAGTTCGTTCTAAATTTCTTTGAACTTCTTTCTAAAGTTTTTCGAAGTGCTCCTCGAACTCATTTGAAATTCTTCTGTCTGATTTTCGTTGGAATTTTTTCTCTGATCTTCTTTGGAGTTCGTTTTGATCAGATTTAAAAATTGTATGAACAACATTAAAGATCGATCTGATCACCTTTGAAGTTTTTACTTAATTGCTTTGAAGTTGCTTTTGAATTTCTAGTGAGTTTGAAATTTTCTAAAGTTCGATCTGGTCTTTGTAATTCTATTGAACTTCTTTGAAGTTCATTTTAAAGTTCTTTGAAGTTTGTTCTGATCTTCTTTCAAGTTCCTGCTGAAAATTATTGTAGTTCCTTCTGAAATTGTGTAAAACGCTTTCTGTACTTATCCCTAGAACTTACTTTGAGTTCCTTCTGGTCAATAATTTAGTTTTGCAGTTTTTTAAAGTTCCATCTTAACTTCTTCAAAGCTCTTGATCTTTTTAATTTTTCTTTTTAAACTTCTCTTATGCTAGTTCTGTATTTTTATAGTTCCTTAGTATTTTTTTGTTGTTGTTGCTTCTGTACTTCTTCGAAGTATCTTTGAATTGATTTGAAGTGCTAATTTGAATTTTGTTGAACTTATTTGAAGTCACTTCTAATTTTCTTTGAAAATTTTTATGCAGTTCTTTAAAGTTCCACCTGATATTTATTAAAGTTTCCTACTGAACATTTTAGAAGTATCTTCAGAACTTGTTCTGCTGTTCGTACTTAATTTCTTTGAAGTTCATCCTGATTTTTTTCGCAATTCTTTTCGAATTAATTTCAAATTTTTCAGTCTGGTTTTCTTTGGAGTTTTTTTTCTGATCTTTTCTTCACCTTTGAAAATTGTAATGTAGTTCATGAGAGTTCAATCTGATCACCTTTGAAGTTTCTTCTAAATTGCTTTGAATTTCATTTTGAATTTCCAAAGAGTTCCATCTGAATTTATATGAAAATTTTTCTGAACATTTGTGAAGTTCCGTTTGAACTCATTTGAAGTTCCTACCGAACTTCTTTGAAAATCTATGCGATCTTCTTTGAAAGTGTTTTGTAGTTTTCTAAAGGTCCATCTGATCTTCGTAGTCCCATCAGAACTTTATTGAATTTGGTTTTTGAACTTCATTGAAGTTTGTTTTGAAGTTATTTGAAGTTCCTTCTGATGAATTTTTATGGTTTCTTCTGAACTAGTTTGAAGCGCTTTCTGTACTTATTTGAAGTTCCCCAGAACATATTTTAGGTTCTTTCTGATCAACAAATATCGTTATGCAGTATTTTAAAGTTCTTTGAAGGCCCTTCTGAAGTTTTTTTTAGGTTCATCTGGTCTTTTTTGAAAATCTTTCTAAATTTCTCGTTCTGAATTCTTACAGTTCCTTCTGCTTTTCTTTTAAGTTTCTGAGGTACTCTTTCGAAGTGTCTTTGAATTCATTTGAAGTACTCATTTGAATTTCTTTGAAATTTCTTATGATCTTCTTTGAAAATTGTTATGCAATTTTCTATAGTTCCATCTGATCTTTTTTAAAATTCCTACTGAACTTCTTTGAAGTATCGTTCGTAAACTTGATTTCTTTGAAGTTTTTTTTTGATTTTTTTCGAAATGCTTTTCAAACTCATCTGAAATTCTTTTGCCAATTTTCTTTGAAGTTTTTTTTTCTGATCTTCTTTGAAGTTCCTTCTGATCAGCTAAAAAATTGTATTGTAGTCCATTACAGTTCAATATGATCATCTTTGAAGTTTCTTCCTAATTGCTCTGAAGTGCGTTTTGAACTTCTTTGTATTTTCTTTTGAACTTAGTATAAGTTAAGTCTCTCTAATAAAGAAATCCAATCCAACCCAATCTTCTCGACGTTACTTAAGAATTTTTTTGAATATTGTTTTGTTGTTCTTGTAATTTCAACTTGATTTTTTAAGTTTCTCTTGAAATTCTTTGAAATTTGTTCTTTACTTGTAGAAGTGTCTTTAAATTTATTTGAATTACTTATTTGAGTTTCTTTGAACATCCTTGAAGTTCCGTCTGATCTTCTTTAGAAATTGATATGCAGTTCTTTAAAGTTCCATTTGATATTTATGGAAATTCCTACTATTTTTTTTCAAGTATCTTCAGAACTTGTTCTGCAGTTCATTTTTAATTTCTAAGAATTGCTCACTGAAGTTTCTCGAAGCACCTTTCGAACTTATTTGGAGTTTCTCTGTCTGATCTTCTATGGATTTTATGATCTTCTTCGAAGTTCCTTCTAATCAGCTTTAAAAATTGTTTTGCAAATTTTTAAAAATCGATCTGATCATCTTTTAAGTTTGTTGCTACTGAACTTTCTTGAAGTATATTCAGAACTTGTTCTGCAGTTGAGACATTTTTTCTTGTCGAGACAGTTTTTCTCTGAAGTTCTCACTTTTTTTTTTCGAAGTGCTTTTCGAACTCATTTGAAACTCTTCAGTACGATTTCAATCTTGTTTGAAAATTGTTATCAAGTTCTTTATAGTCCCACCTGATCTGTATTGAAGAACATGCTCTGCAGTCCTTCTGATCAACAATTTGGTTTTGCAGTTTCATAAAGTTCCATCTAACTTTCTTGGTACTTCCTACTGAAGTTCTTTGAATATTCATCTCATCTCATTCTTTCAAAACTTCTGTGATGTACATTCTGTATTCGTATAGTTCCTTCTGCATTTTTTTAAAGTTTCTTTGTACTTCTTTTAAGTGTCTCTAAATGCATTTGAAGCACTCATTTGAATTTATTTCAACTTATTTGACGTTGCTTCTTCTTTGAAAATTATTATGCAGTTCCTTACAGTTCCATTTGATCTTTATTGAAGTTCCTACTGAACTTTTTTGAAGTATCTTCAGAACTTGTTCTGCTGTTCATTTTTAATTTCTTTTAAGTTCTCCCTATTTTTTATCAAGTGCTCTTTGACCTCATTTGAAACTCTTTCGTCCGATTTTCTTTGGGGTTTTGTTTTCTGATCTTCGTTGAAGTTTCTTCTGATCACCTTTAAAAATTGTATTGTAACATTAAAGTTCAATCGGATCAGCTTTGAAGTATGTTTTGAATTTTTTGTATTTTCTACTGAATTTCCTTGAAGTTTCTTTAAGACTTTTTTCTATCCTTTCTTTCTATTTGAACTCATTTTAAGTTCTGCTCTAAAGTTAAGGAGACGCCAAACGTCTATAAAAAACACCCAGAATTTGTTTGAAAATTGTTTTGTTGTTCTTTAAAGTATCATCTGAAATTTTTGAAGTTGCACTTGAAATTTTTCGAGATGTCTTTGGATTTGTTTGAAGTACTCATCTGAAATTCTTTGAGCATCTTTAAAGTTCCCTCTGATCGGCTTTAAAAATTGTCTTGTAGTTCATTGAAGTTCGATCTGATTACCTATGAAGTTTCTTCTAGAATGGCTTTGAAGTTCGTCTTGAACTTCTTTGTATTTTCTCCTGAATTTCCTTTAAGTTTCTTTAAGACTTCTTGAAGTTCCTTCTGAACTCATTATAAGCTCTTTTCAAACGTCTAAAAAGTAACTTCAGATTTATTTGAATATTACTTTTCCGTTCTTGAAAGTTCCAGCTGATTTTCTTTGGAATTTGCTCTTGGTGTTCTTTGAAGTTTGTTCTGTAATTATTTGAAATGTCTTCAAATTCATTTGAATTACTTATTTGAATTTCTTTGAACTTCCTTAAAAATTACGTCTGATCTTCCTTAAAACATTGTTATCAAGTTTTTTATAGTTCCATCTGATCGTTATTGAAGATCCAAATAATTATTTTGAAGTATCTTTAGAACTTGTTCTGCAGATCGTTTATAACTTCACTGAACTTTTCTCTGAAGTTTTTTAAAGTGCCTTTCGAAATCATTTGAAGTTTTTTTTGTCTGATCTTCTATGCCTTCAAAAAATTGCGTCGGAGTGTCTGCGTGAAATTTGTTCTGAACTTGTTTATTACACCGTCTGAATTTGGTTGAAGTTTCTTTAGAGCTCATTTCAAGATTTTCTCAAACGTCTATAGTAGTTGTTTCAGTTTTTTTTTTTGAATATTTCCATCTAATCAAGTTCTATCTAATCTTTTTGAAGTTTGAAGTTGTTTTTGAATTCATTTGAATTACTTATTTGAGTTTCCTGAACTTCTTTGAGTCGTCTCGATCTAGTATTGTAATGCAGTTCTTTAAAGTTCCATCAGATCTTTATTGAAGTTCCTACTGAACTTTTTTGAAGTATCTTCCGGAACTTTTTCTGCATTTTGTTCTTATTTTCTTTGAAGTACTCTCTGAAGTTTGCCGAAGAGCTTTCGAAGTGCCTTTAGAACTCATTTGTAATTTCTTTGGAGTTTTTTTTCTGATCTTCTATGAAAATCCTTCTGATCAGCTTTGAAAAGGGTTTTGGTAGTTTTCAAAAGATCGATCGAATCACTTTTGAAGTTTCCTCAAACTACTTTAAAGTTTTTTCTGACTCTGATTTGTATTTCCGTCTGAATTTCCTTTTGAAGTTTCTTTACGACTTCTTTAAAGTTCCTCTTGAACTTATCCTCAACTCAAGTTACATACATTCGAGAATTGAGCTTCAAATTTATTCTTGAATATTGTTTTGCAGTTCATTAAAGTTCTATCTGATATTTTTTGAAGTTGCTCTTGACATTCTCTGAAGTTTCTATGACCCTTTTTTGCCGTTCCTTCTGGAATTCATTTGAAAATCTTTCCTTAAACTTTTATTTATACTTCTTTGAAGCTCTTCTGATCTTCAATGACGTTCTTTTAGATCTTCTTTCAAACAGGTTTGCCGTTCTTTTAAAGTTTTTGATTCTGAAGTTCTTTGAAACGTTCATTGAATCTCGTTTCAAGTTCTTCTCAGCATTTTGGAAGTTTTTTCGATTCTTCTTTGAAGTTCGTTGGTGATATTCTTTGAAATATACATTACAAGCCCAAGTAACAATTTTGGTTTTATAAGGTTCCAAGAGCTACGAATTAGACTGCAAGAATGCAATAAAACCATGATTAAACCAGCAATGTTACTTGGGAGATCTTTGTAAATCCATATGATCTTAGCTCAACTTTTCTTCTGATCCTCGAAATCCTAAAAGCTTTTCGAATAAACCGACTTTCCTGTTATATTTACGTAGCTCGTTTCTTTCAGGTACTGCTAGATTTCTTAATAGAATGTCTCTACTTTTTCATTCAGTGGTATCGTATTATTTTTTTAATATTAAAAAATCTGCTAAAGATTTCTCGCCCAGCAGGGTTATGGTTGCAGAAATTCTGTAATTTTTAATATAATGAAAGTTATATTAAATATCAAGAGGAATTTCTAGTAACTGTAATCCTTATACGTTGTAATTGCATTACAACGTTTCATTTGTTTTGTTTCATTCTCTGATATAAAGGGTGTTTCCATCAAAAATTGATCAACTTAAACTTGACGTATTTCCTCATCGTGCATTAAAAATTTTCGCACACCCCTCATTTTGAAGATGTGTGCGTGTACCTGTGGTTTGAAGAGCAAATTTTACATTGCGACCGGAACTGTCAACCAGAAAATTTAACCGAGGGAGTGCTTACAAAAACGTCTACTGTCTTTCCTGAAGCGACACAATTGTTCCGTTTTATTGTGGCCGGATTTGGCATCTTGCCACATGGAAAAAGGCCATGGAGTGGTATGCTGCCAACAACGATCAAGTGGTTCCCAATGACAAGAACCCTCCCAACACGCCAGAGCCCCACCCAACTGAACAATATTAGGTCATCGTCATCGTATTGATAAAAACTTTGATCGACTCACAAACATGACTGTTTGACCAAATTTCGACCGGAACACCTTTAAATTTTTATATTACTCAACTAAGCTACAGAAATCAACATCCGGTTACAGTTTCCGCTATGGAATTGCACCACAGTTGGGACATTCGAGAACGTTTATCGAATGTTTGATACAGCATACCAGCTTCTGTTTTGTTTACTAACTGTTTTTGCTTACTAATCTCGTTAAACCAACTGTACGGTTAGCCGAATTGAAAAGCCAGTATGCTAACTCGAGCTGGGTAAGCAACCGAAGTCTCCGGTCAAGAGTAAGTCAAGATTAGCCTTTTGATTTTCCTTCGATTGGTATGATCGCTCAGAGAAACTCAATTGATGTAACTTGTCATAATCAATTTATTCGAACGAACCAAATTGCCAAGATACTTCACATAGCACATATATGTTCATCAGACATTTCTTCAATGATTAAGCATATTTTTAAATACTCAAGGCCCAGCATGAATTACACAGAAAAAAAAATTAACATTAAACATTAAACATTTAAAGTGAAGCGTATATAACGAAATTGTTTGATATCTTTCATGTGCCAAAAACACAATCTTTGCTATCTTTCATACAACAGGCTAGATTACAGCTGGCGTAATCTGACAGTGACCATGATGCCTGCCATTTTCGCAAAATCTCAGCATTTCTTTATGTGCATTAGATAACGCACAAAATTCAATGTTTCTTTCTATATGCACAGATAAAAAGAAACATTGGC
>JASCZW010010273.1:0-40000 GCA_034211315.2 Aedes japonicus
ATTAATTTCATTTGAACATGTCTACCAAATACAGCTGTGCTGGCTTTAACTTGGCTGTGTGGTGCGTTCGGTGTGGCACGACGACGACGACTCCAAGCCCCAACTACACTAGTGCTACTCGAATTGCACTAAATCACCCGTAGTAGTGGCCTCTTTGTTGTATTCGCCTTTTCCTCCGTTTGCCGGAATCGCATTGCATATCCCGTTCGTATCTTTGGCCGAGCTCACGCGGTGGGGAGGCGTCTGTGTTGGTTTTTGCGTGGACTGTGGCCGGCATCAGCGAAATGTTGCATGAAATTGAACTTAAACGAGGATATGCAGCGTGGAGGCTCCAAACGTCTAGACTGCGACTTTTCCCCCCGTTTGCTACTCAAACCACTGACTGGGATTAGGGATTAAATAATAAGATTTAACTACCAGTGGGAGGCAGCGCTTCGGCACGGCCTGATGGCACATCTTAAAGCACCTACCGATAGCAGCGCTCGTTATCCAAATTAATCCACGTGGAATCGGAAGACGTGTCGATCTTGCACACGTGCGCACGCTGAGTGCACGTGGATGTGCTTCAGGGATTCGCTGGGCGTGTCCCGGGATTCATTCCGTCCGTTGCCCAAAAATCAAATGCACTCACGTATGACAGAATGGAAGCACGTGTCGGCATTAATCGTTTTATTATTTTTGCAAAGTTTTGCGCTTTTTTCGGAAATGTTATTGGCACTCTTTCAGTCGGAGCAGGAATGCCGATCATCGTGGCACGGTAACAATAAAACAATGTATCGCCCGTGCATGTGCGTGTGGTTCTGAAAAATATGTTTCCTTGTTATGTGGATGCTGGAGAAGTATGCATAAATTTGAAATAATGACACTATTGGGCTGCGGCGGATGAATGGCGCTCTAAAGACGCAGGTGGGGGTCTAGATTCCTCACGATGCTGTGATTGCCGTTGTTGATGCTTTGGTGTAGGGTGAACAGGCAAAGATAAATCACATCTACACCCAAAATAAAAAAGCAAGATTGTAATGCAATTTCGCATGATTTGGTTTCATTTCTCGTAATGGATCGCAACTTGGAGAAAGAAAGCAACATTGGTCGTGGGCAAAAAAGCAACACATCAAATCGATTAGAAAAATTCAATGTGTGCGTGATGTTGTACAGTTGATTAGAAGTGGTAAATTCAATGGCGCACAAAAAAAAGAGATTTCCATCCGCTACCGAGAGTCGAACCGCGACCGTCAGCATGACGGCTCTTTATTGTAACCATCCAGTCACCTCAACAAGTTGAGGTGAACGGAATAAAAGTCCTACAGTTTCTTCGGTTTTTGAGGCACTCAACGTTACAACAATGAAGCAAATTTCGGTCGCACACACTTACATGGCTTCGTTTATTTCATAAACCGCATGGTGACTTGATGAGAGGGCGATAGGAGTGTGATGACGAGTGCAGATAAAAATAGAACACTTGACAGCGGAATAGCAACAGAAGCATACGGCGTAGCGGCGTTCTGTGCCATTGTCTCACCCATATTGAGAAGTTGTTGACGATTGAACAAAAACCCAACGGTTGCTGCGACTGTCGAGACACTAAGGACACAGCGATAACCACTTGCACACACTTGCATGGCTTTGTTTATACCATAAAAAGCTTTGTGGAACATGATGGGCAAATTTGCCTTTTCAGAATCATGCGCATTTCTCAAGATATGATTGCAAAAACTGCAAAATTTCAATTTTGCATTTTTTGCTACAATTTCAATTTTTGGGTGTATATGCTGCTAGGCTTTGGATGGGTTAAAATTTTCTGGGTGGAAATTGACGACTGTGTAGGACCGACAGCCGTTTGCCAAAGCATTAGACAATTTCCAATATGTTCACGGACTCCATTTTGAGCTCGGGATATTTTTCGCAGACTAGCATCATTAATTTGGTACCTTCAGCAATCTCATATAGCAAGTAACTTAATATTGCTTCGCCTTTCTGCAGATTCTCGATTATGGTTTTAACTTAGACATTATTTTTGAAAAAAAAAATCTGAAATTCCATCCCTTACCATTTTTTCCTATTAATCCGTCGCTGTTTTATATGCTTTGAGTTTCAAATCATGGGTGATGATATTGTGGATCGATGTACATGCCCATATTTGTGCAGGTATTGTCTCAAACAGCCATGGCCAGACAATGTCTGCATTAAGTGGAAGTTCACTTCACCGTCTTCCAACCCACCCGGTTAATTCCAGGATTAGTCGGTGGGTCCGCCAATCTTTGGTGGAGTTGTTCCATTCACTTTGCCACTGGATGCGGCTCTAGTGGTCTTTTGAATACCTCTTGTTCCACGTTGTTCGAAGCACTCTACGTCCTCATTTATGACCATGCCTATTGGCATCATCCCCGCTAGGACGTAGACCACGTCGCGTGATACCGTTCGGTATGCACTAACCTTAGGCACATAAGCCTGTGCATACTCTCTAGCTTACTTACGTAGCTATTGGTACTCAAGGCGGTGATCCATGCCGGCCCACCGTACCTAAGTATGGACAGGGCGACACTGGCCAGGAGTTTATGCTTACTCTCTTGCACCGCGGGATAATGCCGATACAGCCAGAGAGGCTTACTTGCAGGCGTAATCAACGTGACTGACAAAGGACAGCTTATCGTCGATCATGACCCCAAGATACCTCAAGAACCTCTTCGATTCTATAGTGCAGTTACCTCCACTGATCGTCGCAGGTTGCTCTGGTTTCCGATTATTCACCACCGTGCTTATGGAGTGCGAGGCCGTTAACTCGACCTCTTCGATGGATTCACCACATATCTCTACGGTGATGTCGTCTGCAAACCCGACTATCTTCACCCCGTTCGGGAACTCAAGCCGTAGTACCTCATCGTACATCGTGTTCCATAACACCGGACCCAGGATCGAACCTTGTGGGACGCCTGCGGTGATCTGGACACGTTTCTGGCCTGCCTCTGTGTTGTATACTAGAACACGATTCTGGAAGTAACTTCCAAGAATCTTGTACAGGTACCCAGGAACCTGAAGGCGTTGGAGCGAGTCAGCTATAGCCACCCAACTGGCGCTATTGAATGCATTTCTCACGTCAAGGGTGAACACTGCACAATATCGTACTCCTCGCTTCTTGTGCTGGATTGCCACTTCAGTCGTCTTAGTGACGGACAGGATGGCATCCACCGTTGACTTCCCTTTACGAAAGCCAAACTGATTATTCGACAGACCGCCTATACCCTCCGTGTATGTTGTCAGTCTGTTGAGGATTACCCTCTCGAACTCCTTATCCGCTGTATCCAACAGACATATAGGTCTATATGCCGATGGATCTCCTGGTGACTTCCCTGTCTTTGGTAGCAACACAAGGGTCTGAATTAACCAGTCGTCCGAGAAGATGCCCTCGTCCAGACACTTATGCATCACTACCCTGAACATTTCGGAATCCAGCAAGATAGCCGTCTTGATGGCGAGGTTAGGAATACCATCCGGCCCCGCCGCTTTGTTCACTTTTAGCGACTTTGCTATCGCAATGAGTTCCTCATTCGTCACCGTCGCCTCGTCGCCGGCCGTTTTGCCGTTATCAATACCCACTTGATCAGGGTGTTCGGTTAAGCCATCCACATTTCCGTCGCTATGACAGAGTTAAGGTCTGAGATACTGGAAGGCTGGTCATGGGACAAATCTACGGCGGTGGGAGGCAATAGACTCGGGTCGTGATTCGGAAAGCGTCCCCCAACGATCATCTGTAGCAGCTCTGATGAACGTTCGGTTGGAGCCGCCCATCCTCTGATTTTGGCCATTGCTACCCGGGAGGCTTCTCCCCACGGATTCGTATTGGCCTTCTAACACAGACCCTCGAAGCAGGCTCGCTTGCTGGCCTTTATCTCCCTCTTTAGCGCGGCCTTCGCGGCAGCTAGCGCCCTTCTACGCTCGATTCTCTCGGCGTCTGACCGCGCTCTTTGCACTCTCCGTCTTGGGTGGAGGCATGTTCTTCGAAAATTGGCGGCCGACTTCGTCCATCGATACACTGGCGATCTTCCATTCCTCGGTTTGACTTCCCTCGGCATGGTCGCATCGCACGGTCGTGTAAGTGTCATGACGAGTCGTTCGCCGCAAGGTTCCTGGGTTTCACGTATGTTTCGTTTCCTCTCAAGCGCCTCTTTTAAAGTCTCTACAACAAAGTAGAACGTCCTTCATCTGCGGGCGAATGGAGTGGATGCTCCTCCTTCCGCATGCTTCCTTGTATTGTGGACGATACAATAACGAACCGCCAAGTGGTCGCTACCCGTGCAGGAGACAACAACATATGAATACCTAATTTTGATCTTGATAACAATCTGAGTTCTCATATACCAAAGCCGGTTATCAAGTTGGGCTGCAAAATGGTGAGTCGACAACTGTGATGGAGCGTGCGTCCCCGCAACATAGCTCTGGTCCTCACAAGTTCCCACCTCATGCTTCCACGGGTCAACAGATGACAAAGACCGCCAGCTAAGGGTTGCGTACTAAGCTGGTAGTGCAGCCTGGGCACTGTTGTCCTTCTGACTTCAGCTAAATTGAGGAGGTGCGTGCCGAGCGTCTGTCCACCAAGGAGGTGCGGCTCAAACAGCGGCTGAGTAAGAAACGCTGTATCTCGTCAGCTATACCTTAGGAGGCAGTCCCACCAACGCAATGTAGCCAGCGCGGTAAGATAGCATGCTGAAGTCTTACCCTATCACGAAAAATGTAAGTATTCTTTATTTTGTGAGATTTTTCCTCATTTTATTGCCCACAACTATTTTATAAGGAACAGTAAGAATTTGCAATATCCCAGTACATTTACTAGTGCAAATAAAAACAAAAATAAATGTGTTAATTGAATCCAAAGTTCAGTATAGCCGTGAAATTTTCATTTTGTCTTAACTTTTTATAAATCATTTATGCTAAAAATGTCTACTGTTCCTTTAATAACTATATAACGGGGATTCCCTGGGGGGGGGGGGGTAGCCTACGGCAGTCGAAGGATTTGTTGACTGGACAAGGGTTCGTGGAGTCGCCAGTCCCTTGTCATGCGAAGACACGCGGCCTTCTGGCCGTAGTCTTCCGAAGGTCCTCACTGAGATCGGCTGACCCTGCTACAAGAAGCCATCACGTAGGCTATTCTCTCAGAACAACCTGCTGAGAATAGTCCTGCAGCCATAGGTAATCCTTGCACTGATGGTGGGTTCTTATTACACATCACATCACATCACATCACCAAAGCCGGTTATCAAGTTATTCACTCCTGCTCGGGTATGGGTGTAGCCATCATCCACCATCCAATTGCTAAGCAGACCAGGACTGCTAAATGTTATATCGATGATCGATTCCGTTCCGTTTCTATGGTAGGTAGTCTCGGTACCCACGTTGGTTAGGTCTACATTGAACTCGACTCGACGAAGTCGAGTTATTAGTACGAGACACTGAAGAAGTCTGCACATTGTAGACGAAATACGCGTATCTGTCGAAGATAAGCAAAGGTAGTTGGAATTAAATGGAAGATACTAATTTTTCTTCAGCTTCTAAACAGCTCAAACCCTCTAGGCTTCGTTTGTGGTAGACACAACCTCCTGAACCGGTTACTTGCCCGTCGCCCATAATGCCGCCATATTGGGCCTGTCCGCAACCCAGTTCCCGTTGCCGGCTGGGATGCGGTATGGATCGGAAATTATAGCGATATCCGATGCCGACTAGCTAACTGTCTGACACAGCAGTTGCTGGGTGGCCTCACAATAGTTCAGGTTTAGTTGGGTTACCTGCATTACGGTTGGCTTGTTGGAATACCCTTAGCGGCTGGGCACTTGCCAACCCCCTCCCACCCCTTCCATGACGTGCTTATCGTTTGGTTTCCCGGCGCACATCAAGCATTTGGGGGGATATCTGGGCCTTTGCACTCCCTAGACATGCGCCCACTCTCTTGGCATCTGAAGCATGCCTTCGGCGGCTGGTGTAGGCATAGCGGGCATATAGACCATCCCACCTTCACCTTAGCCAATTTTAACGCCGCGTCCGCATTGACTGCCGCTACCCTCATGGTTGCCACCTGTTTTCCGAGTGAACCCTTCCTCAGACGTATGTCTGCGGCAGCTACCTCAACCTTGCACTGTTCCTTAAGTGCGCGGAGATCTCGTATGCCTCGGTGATCTCATCCAGGTTTTTACACTGGATCGTCACCTGCGAGACGAGAGCGCGTACCTCCACACCCTCACCACTGTCTTGCCAGGTCTCTATACGCCGGGCCCTTTAGCATTGTTGCCTTTTTTCCTTTGTTGCCCCCGCACATCATTTTGGCGCTTGAGAAAACACGCGAGCTGGATTTCACGCCTTTCGCGCTGCGCTTAGAGCCGGGGCCTCTCTCTTTACGGACAATTTCGCCCGGGGACTGCCTAGCCCGCTTGGAGGTCCCCGGCCCCATGGCATATGGGGTGGACTCTCCGACCGAAACGGATACTTCCGTCTGGGTTTGCTTAGAGGCTGTATCCCTCGCCCTTTCGGTGGCTGCTAGCCGTGCCAACTCTTTGGAACTTTGCTCAGCTAGGAGCTTGGCCTCCAGCTCTTCTCTCTCCTTCCATGCAGCCTGCACTGTCATGCGTAGCCTAAGGAGGCTCAGTTTGAGGTCCTTCGCAATGTTACTACGCGATAACGTAAAGTCAATAATCGCGTCCAATTGCTAAGACACCTCCAACACTCTAGGAAGGGTTTCTCGCATCCTATCCATGGCCCGGATGATTCCTGGCCCATCCATGGCCACGTCTAGCTTGGCCGATGCCGTAGCACTACCGCACGTGTTGCTCACGCCAGATCCCATCGTTTTACGCGGTGGGGACCTCGCTAGGCCGCCTTTAGCGAACGGATTCACTTTCTCCTGGGTTTTCTTAGTTTCCTCCATGTTGTTGGGTCCTCCTCCAGCCGCTATCCAAGCTCACGTGGAGTAGCCGCTATTGTGATCCCATGGTTGTCTTTGCAAGCAGGGAGGCCATGCGAGGGTTGACACGGCCCTTCATGGGGAACGTGTTCAGAGCCGGATCAGCGTAAGACAGGTCATCTGAGCCTATTCTCGCTCGACTGGCGAGTCAGGCGATGGAGAGTGGAATGTACTTGAGACCTGTCAATGTTTTAGTGGGACGGAGACCCGGCAGTTCTGAGGGTGACGACACAGGCGACGACATTCTTTTCGCAGCCAGTTGCTATATTTGGGGATTTACTGGCATCCACCACAATGTGCCGTAAGGCGCTCCTTCCGTTGTCCGTTTAGCCGTTAAGGGGAGCTTAACGTTTCCAACGTGCACCGCGGGGAGGCGAACTACATTCTCACCTCTAGATATTATGTATGATGTATGACATATGTACTACCACCCATTGTAGCACGGAAACTAAGTCCGACTGCAATGGGCTCTCTTCTCTGTTAGACTTGATCAAGCTGGCCATAAGAGCGAGCTATCTAACATGAGGATGCCCCAATGAGCGGGGAGAAGAGCCCGCCCTCTATTCGCAAACTGTTAGCAAGTTGGCATTTCCACTCTTCCCATCCAGAGTGCTTCAATTGGGTGCCCTGATGGTACCTCCCATTCTCATGAAATATTTATACAACATTGTATAAATTTATGTAAATGCAACGATAGTGTGCGTGCGTTAAACGTCACTAAGCTTCATAGCATAGCATAGCATAGCGTTTTCCGACCATACACAATCCTGAGTTGACTGTTGTAGAGATGATGGAAGCGCCAGAAGAGCTGCCTTGGGTATGACAGCACAGATAAAAAGAAACATTGAATTTTCTGCGTTATCTAATGCACATAAAGGGAATGCTAGATTTGCCAGAATATAATGGGAAATTTCATGTAAATTTAAGCCAGATAACGCCTGAATCCAGCCTGTTGTATGAAAGATTGCCAATATTGTTGTATGGCACATGAAAAGTTGCAAACAATTTTGTTGTTTACGCCTCGTTTAGCTTGGATTTAAACGAGGGGATATTTTACACGCTTGTTAAAATTAATTATTTTTTTCTGTGAGGATTTTCATCCATCGATCTCTTTGCACATCACCTGGCCAAGTCCTTATGATCAGCAAGGGATGTGAGAGAAGTGTTGATTAGATATCTACTTAAGAAGATGCTAGGAACTCATGCTGCCTTCATAGACATCTGGATTTGGAAGCTGCGTGGGATTGTGTGGGACGCTTTCCTTGGCGAGAAAGCAAATGTATGTTTATATGTATAGATTGTTCCAGAAAGTATAAGCACACCTTATTTGAATGGTCACTTTGAATATAATGAAATATTTCAACATGTTTTGGCTGCGTCCTTTTGTTTGCATATTTCTGAATGACATAGCATCAAAAAAGTGCTCAGTTTTGTGTTACCTTTGAAAATGCGCGGTCTTACTCCGGAACAGATTAGATTAGATTAGATATCTTTATTATTGAGCTTTTCAGCGACTCCGGAACAACGAAAAAGTATCGTTCACAAATCGTGCACTGTGAGCGGACTCTTCTTCAGAAAATTGGCCAAGGAAGAGGGTGTAAGCGTCAGAGCGGTACGATCTGCGATTCGAAAATATAGAGAACAGTGTACGTTTGAAGATGCGCCGAAGAGTCGTCTGAAATCCGGTCCTGTTAGTCCGGATGTCGATAAAAAGATCAGGGATGCCTACAAGCGAAAACCAGCGACTTCCGTTCGGGATGTTGGGAAAAAACTAGGGACCTCGTCAAGTAACGTCATGCGTGCCAAAGAGAGACTTGGGCTAAAAACATACCGAAAGCAGAAAAAACCCAAAAGGAACCCAAAACAGGCCGCGTCCGTGAAACCACGGGCCCGCAAACTCTACGATTAAACAAAACCTGCTTCTGATACGTTTCTTCACGCAACAATCACCACGAAAACACTCCTCGATGGCCACGTCCAACCGTTGGTGATAGGGAGGATTTGGTATCTACCTTAAGAAGACACGGGGAACCCACGTACCCTTCAGTAGATATCAAAGGAAAAAGGAAATGAATAGTCGGAGAGAATAGTTGAACAGAATGCTCTGTTTGGTGCATAGAACAAAAATGTATTCAAAAATGGTCGTTGGGAGCATCTAGACTAAGAGGGTTAAGTGATGCTCCATTTATCTTTAAAATGTTGAGAAAGCAATCGTGATTATATCAAGCGCCCAAAAATACATTGAGCATCCGGATATGTTCCGGGTAGCTCAGGGAAAGTGAAAATTTCTGACTTGGATTATAGTATTGGTCCAAGTCAGTCGACACCGTAAGTCACATGAGAAGTCAATAATGAGTTCATTGGTGGTCAAATCAAGTTCCACCGTGGTGTTGGCCAATACGTGTTGTCAAGGTTGATCAGGGCTGAGCGAATTAAAGTGGTACCTGGTCCAGTAAGGCTGATATAACGGATGTTAAACATCATATCACAGGGTAAGAGACGGAGAGTAGCGACACAAATCAATTCTGGAATATCGATAACCTTGTCTTATTTTTCTTTCTCTATTCAGGGTGCCTGTACAGTCGATTAAGACCGTTAACGGCCCATCTCGCTTTAGAATTCTCGTTACGCTCCAGTAAGAATAGAGATATACCAAGAGTGGATAGATTGAGTGATTATGTATGTAATGTGGAAGAGGGTCAGTGTAAGTAAAGGGCGATATTCTTTTCCTCACACTGACACACACGCACACAAAAAGCTTCATTTCAGTACTCAGACTTAGTGCATGCTTTGGAATCCACAATACAGCCAGTTACTGGTGGATGGGGTGCCAATCAAAGGAAATGATAGAGGCATTGAATTAGCCAAATAATTCATTGTTTCCCAGGGAACGATCGCGAGCAGACATGAGGTATGATAACCAAGCGGATGCGGGTGGACGTGCATTGCATGTAACCAGGAATGTGAATCTGGGTTTCAGTGGGTGTGTTATCTCAGATATCTAAGTATGAGCATAATGATTATGGGACTCGCTTTCGTGTCTAACCACTGATAACAATCCTTATTCTCCGTTTGCTTTCTCCTTCCGGGACCACGGTGAAGCGACTACCTACCTCTGTTCTACTCTCCTTTTGTTCCATTCTTGGGTCAGTTAGCTCCCATCTTCTTTGGTCGAGCCATTTAGCTCCCACTTCCTGAGCCATTTACCTCTCACACCTCGACGCAATCGACTCGAGTAGCTCACGACGGTGGGGGTACCCTACGCCACCGCAGAGTGTCACTGTGTGTGTGAGAGTGGGGGGGGGGGTGTTTGTTTGTGCGTGTGTGACTTTCTACTAATGCATCTCTTTCCAGAAAGCGAGTAATGGTACTGTAACCATAATCCATAAGAGGCTAGGGCAAGAGTTAGTGCTCATGCCCCAACCGAAAGACAAACTCTAACGGAAGAAGAGTCTGGATACAATAAGAAACGCCTGTGTCCCAAGCCACAGCAGCAGACAACAAAGGAGTGCATTAACTTTCTTAGCTTCATCACTCCCAACGACCTATAAACATATAAATATACAAATGCTTTCTCGCCAAGGAAAGCCACCCACACAATCCCATCCAAATTCTAACTCCAGATGTCTATGAGGGTAGCATGAGTTCTCAGCATCTTCTTAAGAAGACATCTAATCAACACTTCCCTCCAATCCTTTGCTGATCATAAGGACCTGGCCAGGTATTGTGCAAAGAGATCGATGGATGAAGAGTTTGTCACACCCAAGGCAGCTCTTCTGGCGCTTCCATCGTCTCTACAACAGCCAACCCAGGATTATGTATGGTCGGAAAATGCTATGCTATGCTGTGCTCTCTGCTCACCTGCTGCAATTTAAGCCGGCCTTGCATTATCATAGCTATACGAGGGACGGAAACAATTCAAAGTGACTATACAATACTTGGGATTTTCATGGATGATCTTCAATTATACACCGTATAAAGAATACTTCCATTTTTCAGATTTTAAACGTGATGGTTTGGAGAAGTCTACATAAATGCACCACACTGCTTCCATTACGACTCATCACCGCCCCACCAGATGAAAGATACACAGGCTTGGGGTGACGACAGTTTTCCGGATTTTATTTCGTCAAAAGAGTGTTCACCTGATTTTAATCCTCTCGACTTCTTTGTATGGTGTTACATGCTGGGCAAACTGGGGAATACTAAATGACTAGCCGAGGTGATTTTCAAGAAACGTTTGGTGAAAATATGGAAAGATACCGTGCGTGCAAGCTGTGACGCTTTCCAACACATCAAGCAGCTGGCAATTCAGGCAAAAGGAGAATTGTTTTAACTGAACTAAATCAAGAGAATTGTAAAGATATATCAAACACGAAATACATTGAGACTAAAAATTCATACAAGCTTCTCATTTTTGAAGGTTTGATCAATTAGAAATGGGGCCTTTTTCTTTCTATCGAAAAACTGTCTTAGAATACTCTTTAAGTAATCATATTTTTCCTTGGTGCACGAAGCACGTAGTCAATTATAATGTTAAGAATGAAAAAAAGTTAATAATATTCAATTTAATACAAATAATTGTAACAAATCATTCATCGAATTTCTCAACCTTTTCTGTAAATGCCGCTCATCAACCGGCGCAAACCTTCTTCAGTTGTGGTTCTGGCTAGCCGATTCCACAAATTCTTCATCTGGCCTATGCCACTGGCGACTGCTCCCTTTATCTTAAGTTCCCACTTAATAGTCGGCCAACACTTCTCTATTGGACGGAACTGAGGACAATTTGGTGTATTCCGCTCTTTTGGGATGAACGGCACCCCATTATCGTTGTACCAATGTAGCACTTCTTGCTGTAATGGCAGCTGGTCTGATCTGATCAAAACGTAACTCATCATGGGACTTAACGAAGGGTTAAAAACGATTGTTGAGGTACACTTCCGAGTTCATTGTTTGCTCTGATTTTCCTACCACAGGAACAGAACCTTCCTAAATCATAATTATTTTTTTGCGAACTTACCCGCGAAAATAAACTTCAATCCACCAGAAACCTTGCCGCGAGTAGGAGCCTTATAGAAGTTGAGTTAAAATCAGATTGAGCATATGTTTCATCATCTAGCCTTTATAACTATATACTTAACTGACAGGAAATCCCACTCACCCTGTTCTTCAACTATCAATTCGACATGGAGTTTTCATAAGGGCCACAATTCACAATTCGGCCAATTTCTTGAAAATGCAAATTCGCTCAAGTAAACTAATACTTCTATTGTAAAGGGGAACTCCCCTTCTGTATCATCATTGTGGTTATTTACTATGAATAAGTTAGCATTCTCGAGAAATTTGCGGAAGAAGCCATTGTTAACGTTTGCAACATTGGCCCTATGAAAACTCCATGTCGAATTATATTATCGAAATATTTCAATTAACGAATTATATTATCGATTCAATTCAAGATGGCGAATCAATCTGTTCAATCGTGAGCGAAGTGCAAGAAAAATATTAATTCGCGAAACGGGAAGCCCTTACAGTGCGACGGTCGGTGTAAACAATGGTTTCATAAGGCCTGTACATCGGTATCTGATGCGGAATATCAGGAAATCCAAGTGGTTTCTGATAAATTTTGGTTTTGTGCTGCTTGCAAGGAAAACCGAAATAGAATCAGAAGAAGTACGGTTAACATGACCGACCAACTGTTGTTATCTACACCGCAAGGCCGCGAGAAAGTGGTTGAACCGTCCGGTATGGAAACTGCTATTGGAGGGATTGAATCTAAGTTGGACAAACTGATCAGCTGGCAGCAAGAAGTTATCAACGAAGTACGCAGTATTCAGTCAACACTCGACGAACTGCGAACTACTACGGATTCCTTAATGGATGAACAACAGCAATTGCGTGAACATTTTATTCCGATGACTAATGGTGAAGATCTCCTCAAAATAGTGAGCATCATTTTTGAAGAGATCGAAGTTGAACTGTGTGGAGATGAGGTCGAATAGATCATCCGGACACCATCCTCTACGTCGATGAACTCCCAACTACCACCGCCTATCCTAGTAAAATTCCACCGCAAGGATAAGAGGGACGAAATAATGGCAAAAAAGAAAAGTAAAAGAGACCTAACAACAGCAGTATTAAATATGTCTACCACAAACACTCGCAATATCAACATCTACATCAATGAGGTGTTGACAAAGTGGAATCGGTACTTGTTTAAGTTAGCAAGAACCCTGAAACGAAATGGCACAGTCAAATTTGCCTGGTTCAGAGATGGTAGATTGTTGGTGCGAAAAACCGATAAAGGAAGAGTGAGAGAGATCTTCTTCAGTGACACCCTAAATGAGCTTACAAAATAATCAACAACATCTACCATCCCCATCCAGTGTACGAACAGCAACAATAATAGCAGGTCTCATCACCAACGAAGAGAACCTGCTTCAAAGCTAGAAGCATACAGGAGAAACTTACCGAGCTGGAAGTAATGCTAGATGAAGCCCCATGCCGGATTGCCGTCCTTATGATCATGGAAACATGGTCCAGAACTGAAATCGATGTGTCAATTTCACTCCAAAACTACAAGTGTTTCTTTGCTTCGCGATCATTCAGACGCGGAGGAGGAGCTGCAATATTTGTCCACAAAGCCATTAATGCAAAACCTGTCGAATCGTTTTGTGATGAATACAACAGAATCATCGCTGTTGAAATTGGGTACCCACAAAAAATTGTCCTGTCTTGTATATACAGACCACCACAAACATTAGCTTCTGCTGTGGACGAATTTCTATAGCTGCTGGATAATTTTCTTGTTCGGCAGGGATGTAACACGATGATAATATGCGGCGACTTCAACATCAATTTACTACGAACAAACACCGCAGTGCAGAAATATACAGACACGCTTCTCTCAAACGGTTTTAACTTCTGCGAAATCGCTCCGACCCGGTATGAAGCGTGCTTGAACCACATTATTACTAACGACTCAACGATCGAATGTACAATTCAACACTTCCAGTACAACCTATTTGATCATGACTCTATCTTCGCAGAAGTTGGTTTTACGGTAAACTATCTGCCAAATGAGAGTACATCCCATCCGAAAGTCAACATAAGCAATTTCTGTGAGGTACTTCGGCGACGCCCGATCGTTACGAGTAACAGTGTCGATGTCGAAACCAATTATAGGTACATCGTTCATCTCTAGGATGCAAGAAGCACAAATCGAATCCTCCACACATACTCCAGCAAACAGAACGGCTCACAAATACTCAAAACTATGGATTGACCACGAAATGTTGACATGTATACGAACTAAAAACTATTGGTATGCGAAACACCGCAAAAACAGGACCGATGAATTTGTTCATAACGTATATAGTGACTGGTGCAGAAAAGTGACGTATTTGAAGCGAAGCAAAATGAAACAATACTACGTCGCTAAATTCGAGCAAATCAAACAAAGTGTAACGAAAACTTGGGACACTATCAAGCAAGTGCTGGGGGTTAAAAAGAGCTACAGTTCAATTACGGGAATTGTGATACTTTTGATACCAAGCTAAGTGCAATTGAAGAAGCAAACAACTATTTTGCGACAGTCGGTGAACATTTAGCGGAATGTATACCTTATGAAGGATTAGGCCCATTCCACGAACAAACAAATGTCACATTCAACCTCAAGACTGTGACTCCAACGAAAGTCAAGCGGATCATAAAAGCACTCCCAGCAACAGCGTCCACTGGCTACGGCGAGATTCAAACCAAAATATTCAAGGAATTCAACGAAGAACTGTCAGTTAATGTATCCGACATCATCAATCCCGAATACCAAATGCTCTAAAAATATCAAAAGTAGTTGCAATTCCGAAAGTGACTGTATCCACCGGGTTCTCGGACTTCAGACCCATTTCCATTCCTTGGGTTGTCGACAAAATTCTGCAACTAGTCGTCAATGAACAGCTCGTAGAACATATCTTGACCGTCGTAGTCTTTTCTCGCCTTACCAATATGGATTTCGTCCTAAATCCAACACCCAAGCAGCTTTATTCGATGTTGTTTCAACAATTCAATCATTATGTGACCAAAAACAGAAGGTTGCTGCAGTTTTCTTGGACCTAAGTAAAGCCTTTGATACATGCGACAGAAAAATACTGCTCCGTCGCCTGAATGAACTTGGTGTAAGAGGACACGGTTTTTAGTCATTGCAAGTACCTTTTGCAGTACCTTTCCGATAAAGGCTTCAAAAGCAAAGAACGTATAATTGACATTGGAGTTATCCAAGCTAGCACGTTAGGCCCAACGTTATTCAACTGCTACATTAACAACATAAATGACCTACATCTGCATGGAATGCTATTTATGCACGCCGATGATATAGTGCTTATATACACTGGAACATTCAGCGAAGATCTCCAACAGTTAAATAAATCAGGATCTAGAAACTCTGCGTAAATGGATGAATCAGCACAAACTGACGGTCAACATCACTAAAACAAAATACATGATGTTCAATGTACCGAGAACAAGCAATATCATTGTGTCATACGGAAGCAGCACAATCGAAAGAGTACACTCTTTTCAATATCTAGGAGTACTTCTAGATGAACAGCTCAAATGGAATGAACACATCAACAAGTTGAGCTCAAAGCTTGCCCAGATTGCTGGTGTTTTCAGAAAAATTTCTGACCTTGTGCCCTTAGCAACGAAACGAAATTTGTATTTCTCCCTATTTCACAGTCACCTTAACTATGGAATACTAGTGTGGGGAACTGCTAACAAAATTTCACTAAATGCATTGCAAACTATCCAGAATAAGGCAATAAAGAACTTGTTTGGCTATCATCGAAGAACATCTACGGTATTCATCCACTCACAGCACAACATATTGACTGTCGACAACGTGTATTCCAGGGCAGCTTGCATGCATGTCCACCGAATCTTAAACCATGATATTCATACAAATACAACAATTAATCGATTTCACGAACAACATAATCATCGCACCAGAGGAAGGGACCGTCTAATATCCACCCGACAGAGCACGACAACATATGGACAGAACTCTGCATTTAAAAAAGCAATTAGTTTGTATAACGATCTTCAGCAAGATCTAAAAGTTCTCCCTCAAAATAGTTTTAGCTTAGCTTAGCTCAGCTTAGCTTGACTGACTGCACGTATCAATGGTTGCTACTCCGTGATTGATCAGAACCAGTGAAATTGCACAATGAATCATCTGAATGGGGCTGGGCCATTCTCACTGTACAGTTTTCAGTGACTCAATTTCTTTAATAATCAATAACGGCGCCGGCCACGCCCTTGCAATCAGTTGGGAATAGGAAGGAAAGTTAGTGTGACCTTTGCTGTTTAGGGACCGTATTTACCTCTGCATCCCCACAAAGGTCACAGAAGGGAGGTTTTTCTATGTTAGTAGGGTAGGGCTCGATGGATCAGGATTCACCTTGATAAATGATGTGATCATATAATATAGTTCATTTAATTCAGGGGACAAAACGGATAACAATTACTTGTTTCGCTCTGCATTTTTGAGAGCATTTACCAACTCTCAATTGTCTGAAAATCCCTTGCGAGGTCTAACTGGTTAGCGTTCTGCTTTTTCCGCGATACCTAAATGATGCCTATCCAAAACGGCCAAGCTTGCCCCATATGGCATTGCAGGTGAACGAAAGTAGCATCGTATCTCGAATTTAACTCTTTCAACTGTGGAGGACTGTGTCTACAGCAATGCCATGTCGGTAATGGAACTGGTCCGTCGTGGAACTGGTTTACCAAGAGAAGTTTACCGAACATCGGTGTTTGTAGGATACCGGGTGTCCGGAGCAATTTTCCCGAATCCTGGAGTTGTGTTTGGTAGACAGGTACAAGCCGGTTGAGCCAAGAATGGCTACGGTGGCGATACAGTTAATTGTGTTATTATATCAGAAAACACAACAGAAGAAAATGCACGTCAAACTTGTTACCCTAACCTATTATGGTAATCTGAATATCCGAAAAAGTTCGAATCAAAAGATGTATCGGAATAAGGTGACGTCCAAGCGTATAATTGCTTCATGAAACAAACAGCCTTCCTCTTTCCATCCACAAAATCGTTAACACACCTCTTGTGATCAAGGTTGTCAATATTGTCAATTGCATTTTTCGACAATTAATAATCGTTTCTCTTAGAAAAAACGGCAAATAAATCAGTAAAATGGAAAGCGCTCACCCGGATAATCAGCAACAACCAGCAAACGTATACCAATCGGTTCGTTTACGAAACCCGCTGGATTTTAGTTACATTCAACAAAAAAATGATGTTTAGGTATGACTCTGGTCATAAACACAGCATCCACTATCACACGCGTTGGTTATTATTAAAATTCTAATATACTACATACAAAAAATACTGAAAAAACGTGACAGCTCATCAAAGCCCAAGCGTTCGTAGCCAGAGCTTGCTGCGATCATCTAGTTCAACTACAACGCATGTTGTGAATATACAGGGGAGGATATACCGTACCATACGCCCCGAGATAGAAATAATGTAATAATATTAACGTCAATCATGAAAATGGTATAAATAATAAAAACAAAAGTAAAACCAATATGAATGCCATATTGAACCGTGTATAAAATTCAAGGGATAAAATAATGTAAAATGATAATAACAATTACACATGTCTGTAGATTGTTGTTCTGCTACAATTGTAGAAAGGTTTGCGTATCTATTATAAACCTGAAAGTTTAGAAAATGCTATGATAGCCACGAGAAAAGAAAATTGTTTTACAAATCTTCAAAGCTGGATGACCTGAAATTATATACCAAGAATAGTTTAGCTAATACGTCGATGTGCTGTTCCGTTTCCTTGCACCGCTCTACTCATTTGTGGTGGATCCAAATGATGACATCTATTGGTTGGTCGCTGATCTAATCTCATCTAAACCAATACAAACGCAGCAGAATTGAACAGGATTTTATGTAATGTGTTTATAACAGTCCACATCCTGGTAATTTAATATGATTTAATGAAATAATATACAATGGTACGATGAAAACAACACGATGCCACAATGAAATACTCAATAATATGTATATATTTCTAATGTAAAACATGTATTCGCAAAATACACCTGACATGTGTGTTAATATCTCGAAGGTCCTGTAAAACCAGAAAAACAGAGCAGATCATCCCAACCATCACAGTCAAAACCTCAATTAAAAGATGTATGATGTTTCTATTTATATTGTTCTTAAAGAAATCCCTTAAAAAGTCCTCCTCGAAATCCTCCAACCACATTCCAGGGACATCAGCATGAGTGATCGTAGAGCCCGGACTGATAACTTCCGAAAAAATAACCCATCCAATCATAACACCAATAAAAAAAATTATTCAAATACAATCTCATACTGCCAAGGGTTGTATGCAAGTCTTCCACGAAAACAGCAGTTGAAATTCAGAAGTGCAACTCTCATGCTCATGCTGAAATGAGAAAAAAAATTGAGCCCTTAATTGATCGCCATGCTTAATGAACACGATTTTTGCATAATTGCCAAAGGCTTCTGCAGCTTCACATTCTGATGTTTAACACGATTCTTATCAATTGTTCTTGACAGTAAAAAAAGTTAAACATAACCACAATATTTATACTGTTACACAAAGCAAACACAACCATAAAGACGAATGAAACGATTTAAACCAACAGGAAAGAAGCTGAACTGTATGAGTAACAAACCTGAAAATTTGTACAAATCTCATTCTTAATGTATAGTTTACATCTGAGTTCATACAGTATTTCCAGTAAAGTCGTCGAAACCAAAAATAAACCGTGAAAAAAGAATTTGCGCACTTACAATCAAAACCTACTGATGGATCACTACAAAGCTTGCAAAGCATCTGACTGCTCAAAGGAAGGAAGGGAGTAATCGTAAAAGTGCACCAATGGACAGTAAAATGGCCAGGAAAGTGGTGCAACATCCACTACGGGAGCTACAACTATTCTAGTTCCAAAAATTTTAAAAAGTACTTAGCTGAACTCCATTCAGTCCCGTGTCCGTTTCATAAAGCCCTATCAGGCAACCAGTAACGAACAATATCCATCACCACGGCTAACGTTTACTCCACACAAGTTCATAATTGTTAGGACAATTCACCATTAATTTAGTCTATCTTATTTATTTTAACATACTAAAAACAACTGTGACAATGACAGCGAAAAAAAACAAGTCTAAAAGTTCTCCCTCAAAATAGTTTTAAATTTTAACTGAAAACAGTGCTTTTAAATAGTCAGTGCCACGAATAATCTTGTCAATTTTGTTATATTTATGATAAAGTAATTTGTGATTAGTTTGTTCATAAAATATGACGACATTCGAAGACTTAATATTTTATCTTGTGCATCAACGTAATAGCAAACTGTATGTCTATATTATTCACTTTAAGTAAGTCACTAAGAGCCAAAGGCTCATCGACAAAGAAATAAATAAAAAAAAATCTATAATTAACAGTTCTCGTTAGAATAGTTGGTGCCAACTTTATCAAATGAACAGTCCTTAATAAACTTTAACTTTAATATGCTTGTTGAAATCGTTGTTCACAGTTTTGATGTATAGATTCAACTTCACCTACAGATCGTTCATAAATTCAACATATATTCATACATTCAGGACATTGTCCACTTAATCCCCTTTCCCATACATAATAGTTTGACCTGCTATCCACGCGCTGAATCAATTCATAAAGTCAGACACTCATTCCCGAACAATCATAACTAGAACGCTGAAGTTATGTGTATTTTCATAATTTGGTATAATTGCCTGTACACGGAACAGTGAGTTCTCTCCGGTTCCATTCTACGGAACTGCGTGAGAAACTTCCTTGTCAAGCCAAAGTTTCACCAACAAAGCAAACATGTCCCGTACGTGTGTACAGCTGTACAAAACTAAGCAATGCTTCATGGACCTACTGCGAAGCTAGTGCTTTTACTGCTCCAAAACTCCTCGAAGCGTGGTGGCAGACCAAACTAACAAGTTTTAATTATTGCTCTTTCGATACTCCTGCTCTCTTTCAAATACACATATTCACGGTTTGTCGCACCGCACTCATCCTGAGGGAGCGAGAATAGTTTTAAATAGTTTCAAACTAAGCTCCAACTTCAGTCGCTCATGCGGTGGTTAGAATACCATCCACCAGAAACCACCTGCAGAAAGTTTCCCCCTTTCCTCAAATTTGCATTCAGTTAAGAATTGCGGAAGCGAGATTGGAGGGGTTCGCCACACGCTATTCTGGGAAAAGTCCTCATAGAAGACCCGTTGGGATGCTGGATCTCAAAAGTGCAAATGTGCACTCGAAGAGAAGCACTCTTTTCGGTCTCATTGCATAAAATTGTTTTTATAATATCAAGCTTGGTTCCACTTCCCCGTAAACCAATCCCCGTTAGATGCACAATTTACCGAAACCAAAATGCTAAAGAGCAAGTTTTACTCTCACCTGGTCAAATCGGTATGCAGCAAATAGATAACACCAACATGCCATCTCTCTATTCTTTAACACAGTCACAGAGCGGCTGAGGGAGAGAAGAAAAAAAAACATTATCATTTGGACAGGTGCACTTCGGTTGTTTTTCAATTGTTGGCCGCACCACGGCAGGTTGCATGACCGTTTCCATCTGACCGAGTGCAAGTGTCTGAAAAGTTTTGGCTTTCGAACGAGCCGGTGGAAAAGCATCGTTATTTCCTGGAGGTTGTCTAGAACGCTTCGGATCGGGCATCCGGCGGGACATTGGAAATTTCAAATGCATTGCAAAGTTTTCGAGGGGATTAGAAGTGTCTGCAATTCCACCGAAACTTAATTAGTTTTCGTAGCAGACGAACGGACAAGTTGATCCTGTTGTTTGCAGGTAAATGTGAACCTCGTAAATTCTATTGAAATGTTGCATGCATCTCTGGACAGTTGAGTTGTCTAGTTGGAAAAACGTAATATCGGAAACCGAAGATTATTTTCAAACACAACAACCACAATCTTTCCTGTTGTAGCACGTTACACATCATCAGAGGCAGCGTTACGGCAACTCGTCACCTTCCCGTGTCATGTCGGAAATTATATTAACACCACCCCGCGTACTTCAACGGAGCTGCCTCGCGCTTCCTAGCTCTAAGTAAAGGAGAAAAGTCCTCCATTGAACAACTTCATACACACAGGTATTACTGTTGGCCCGCAATGAATAGCTACACGCGCGATCGCACACGGTGTATGATACTACTTTGTTTGAAATTATAAAATTTGTATGCATCACACCTATGCTCTATACCTCGGCCTGGTCGACGGACGGACACGATGAATGTGATTTAACTTCACCCCACGGTGAAGTAGGGTACAACTTCAGGGGTGTCGATTTACGAATGTATACACGTCTGGAGTAGTACCGGGAAGCCTGCTGCCACGATGCACTCACCGAAAGCGCATTTTGCAACATCGATGCAGCAGCACCAGCACTCGAACTTGGAACGTTCGGCTGGCGTAGGTGTGAGAATGCATAAATTGAGGGTGAATAGAGATGTTACTTTAATGCAGCTCAATTTAGATGCTTATGAGCCGTCATAATTCAAACCCATAGTGAGAAGGATCGAGGAGCTTATAGTTTATTGAGGGGAAACCTGCCTTGCACAGTTGCACCAGTTAATGGAAAACGGACGGTACCTGCAGAATGGTGATAAATTTCACTACATTATTGCTCAATAAATGGTCTGCCAACTTAAAGTGATTGCATTTGAATCGAGTAAGGGTTTAAGAACGCGTTGCTAGTGATACTTTAAATTTAAAATTAAATTGTTTCCGTACGCACCGCTTGTGCTGAATTGTTTTTGGAGATTTTTTTTCTAATTTGAGGCGAAGAATTTCATTTACAGAAAAAGGTCCTCCTGCCTTGACCTTGAGTTTTTCTTGCCATTTTTGTTTTCGCACGGTCCCACTAAAAATTGAAACTTAATTTTGTAACGGTACATGTATGACTTTCCATATTTATATGACTAGTTTTTTTTCAGTTCCCTAGAAGATTGAAATTAAAAGGTGCACACAAAAAAAATATATTTATTTTACACGAGATGTAATTCAAAATAAATTTACGTCACGGAACGTGAGGAAAGATTTCGTGTAATATTAGGTGCCACGAAACTGGAACAGATGCAACTCGGCAAAAGGTGTTTATCACTGAATCGCATATCTCTTTTGACTTATGTTCTTATGTCCTAAAGGCCGCTCGCATGTGTCGGTCTCAGGACACTGAAATTAACATGAATTTCAATTAGTGTATACATAGATACAGTTTTATTGTTTGCATTACGTAAATTAGGTTGGAAAAGATTTCCTCGACCCACCCTATGAAGCTCGCTGTAGGCTTATTAGCATACAAACATTAAAAACACGTCGAGAGTTTGCAAAGGTTTCGTTTGTTAATGGTCTTGTTTCGTATCGCATTGATTCAGCAGAGCTTTTATCAAAATTAAATTTCTACATTGCCTCCTGGCAACTGTGTAATCGATTTTTTTTATCACAAATCATTATCGCACAAATTACGCTAGATTTGGACCTCTGAATCAGATGATGGTAACCTACAATTTACTAGCGATACAATTGACTTTACAATTACAAAATCCATATTGAAGCAATACTTCAATGCTAAACGCTAAGGAAGAACACGTCATATGAATATTGTACCAGGCGCTGCTAAGTCCAATGTTATGTATTTTATAACCTCAATTATAACTCAATTATAACTAGACTTGGGAACAAAATGTAACAAACGGTCTACTTATGATTGACGATAATAAATAAATAAATAAAAATAAATAAATAAATAGATAAAAAGAAACGTTGGATTTTCTGCGTTATCTAATGCACATAACGGGAATGCTAGATTTGGCACTTGATGGATATTTCATGTAAACTTTAGCCAGATAAAACCTGAATCCGGTCTGTTGAAGGAAAGATTACAAACATTGTTGCATGGCGCATGAAAGATTACAAACAATTTTCTCTTTTAGCTTGTAATTAAACGATGGGGATTTTAACGCGCTTGTTTTTTTTTGTATAGTATTAGTATTTAATATCTCGATTAATTTTTGACGAAAAACATAATGACTTCAATAAATCTCCATCTCCATTAAATTGCCATGTGATGAGACATGTAAAGCTTTTAATCTACACCGTGTCCAATATATTCTCATACAAAATAAAACTCCATATATTTCAAATCGATAATCCAAATTTTATTGATAACTTCACTCATTATCTGGCAATATAATACTGATCAACTAAAGCATATGTTTTGGAACAACACCGCCTTTAACCTTCTTGACCAGCTCCAGACGTTTTTCGAAGCCGTCACAGGCGGCATGCACGACTTCCATCGGCATTTCGTCCCAAATTCGTTTGATTACGGTTTTGAATTGGTTCATATTAGACGCTCTGTGGTCATTTTAGGTGGTTCGAATCTGAAACAGATGCAACTCGGGAAAAGGTGTTTATGACTGAATCGATAGTCTCGTCTCGATTGCCTTATATTCTTATATCCTAAAGGCCACTCGCATGTGTCGGTCTAAGGACACTGAAATTTACATGACTTTTAGGTAGTGTATAGATCATGAACCCTTTATTATTTGAAATGAAGGCTAAATTGGAAATATTTTCCATGTCTCCGTATCTCGAAAACAATGGGAAAGTTTTTAGGAAAACTGTTAACACTTGTAGTTAGTGAACTAAATTTGCAATCCTGTGGTTTAAAAAAAAACTAGACATCTTTTCTCATGTTTCCTAAAACCATTTTTGTAGCCCAAACAGATTATCGAGTTTGAAAACTTTGCTCATCAATAATTAAATTATTTAGTATGAATGTGATATTTTTTTTATTTAATATGTCTATTTCGAATACAATTACAAGTATTTCGTAAAAAGCAACATACCTGTTAATTGCATAGTAAAGCTAAAAATCATTTTTATAGCACAACCCATAATCTTTGGAATTACTTCTATTTGTCATATAGCAAAATTCTACTGCTAAAATGTGTCTTTATTTGTCTTTTTTGTAAAATTTTACATTTAATATTTACAGTTTAATTGATTAGCCAGAAGGGCTCTTAATCTTCGTTCTTTGTTTTATTTGATTTGTGGTGTGCTGCGTTAATTGGATATTCTTATTTACAAATCATCCCTTATGGAGATTGGTTGATTTAATTTAAATAATTTGATAACCTACCTAACTACAATAACTACAATTTTAAAAATCTTGGGAAGGGGTACCAGATCCCGAATGACTTGGTGGTCTGAGAGGTGGCAACGTGCCGTCGAGTTTTAATCTCAGCCAGACGGTGGATCTCAGTATTTCTCGTCCGAGGAGGTGTGCTCAGGATTATCCTGAGAAACTTGTTTTGAACCCGCTGTAGCTTCAGGTGGTGTGTTTTTGCGCAGCTCTCCCAGATCGGCATGCCGTACTCGATGACCGGGAGTATGATCTGTTTGTAGATAGCAAGCTTGTTCTTCAGGGACTATGTAGACTTTCTGTCTAGCAAGGGGTACATAAGCTACAACATAACGTTACATTTTGTGACAGTCTTATCAACCTGTTCCCTGAAGTTCAGCTTGCTATCTAGAGTCACGAAAAGATAGATGGCTACATTGGTCCATTCCACCGTTGTGCCGTTTAAACAAATTTTAACATTCTCAGCCGGAACAAGTCTGGGCGATTTCGAGTGTGGAAATAGGATGACCTGGGTCTTCGCTGCATTGATGCAGATCCTCCAGTCTGTGAGATACTTCAACAGAACATTCAGGCTTCGCTGCAGTTTCGATGCGATCACTCTCACTACCCTACCCTTGTGGACGACTGCGGTATCATCGGCAAACATCGACAGAGATCCGTTTTCAGGAAGTGGGGGTATGTCCGAGGTGAACAGATTAAACAGAAGTGGACCTAGTATGCTTCCCTGTGGAACACCGGCAGAAATCTCCTGCGCATCAGAAACTGCACCATGCAGCGAAACACAGAATGTTCTGTTTGATAAGTAGTACTTTACCATCTTCACCAGGAAGACTTGAAGATTGAACCGATGCAGCTTGTACACCAGGCCATCATGCCAGACGTTGTCAAACGCCTTTTCCACGTCAAGAATTGAGGATTTGACTCGATTCAGTTGATGTACTGTTGATCGTCCGCGTCGAAAGCCAAACTGTACATCAAGCAGGATGTTGAGTTCGTCGGCAGATGTAAGGAGTCGACGGTAAATTGTTTTCTCAAAAAGCTTTGATACTCCCGAGAGAAGGCTGATGGGTCGATAGCTCTTAGAACACGAAGGATCTTTCCCAGGTTTCCGGGTGGGTATAACTTTAGCTGACTTCCAGCACGAGGGGAAGTAGCTAAGTCTAAGGCATTGATTAAAAATTAATGCTAGATGTTCATAGAATTGGGAACTCAAGTGCTTGAGTTCCAAATTCAGAATTTTGTCGAAACCTGGGGCATTCATGTTCTTCGATGTTTTGATATAGGTCGACAGTTCGTCAGCTGTGATTTCAAATTCCTCCAAAAAATCCTTGGGATATAGATGGATGTTATTTGCATGCTCGTTAACGGCAGCTTCGTGAGGACTGACGATGTTCTGTCCAAGATTGTGTGAGCTGACAAAATGTCGACCTATCTCAGCAGCCTTATCAGCGGGAGTAATCAAACGATCCTTAGAGTCATTGTTGTCTAGTGGGATCAACGGTGGAATGGACCTAGGCTTGGTTTTTAATATTTTTGTTAATTTCCAGAACGGCTTTGCACAATCTGGGAGGGCGCGGATTTTGTTGGCAAAATTATTGTTTCGAAGATCCACCATTCTGGCCTTAATGATTTTGTTCAAACGATTGCACTCTGATGTTAAGGCAGGCAAACTAGTACGTTGATACTGTCTACGAGTGGTGTTTCGAAGACGGATAAAATTTTTAGTGAGACTATCAATGGATAAGGAGTTGCTCACCTGTGATACTTCTGGAATGTGATGCTCCCGGGCCTGGGAGATCGCCTGCTCGATCGACTGCAGTTGCCGATCGATGTCGGCGGTTGATTCGGGGCGACTATCGTAATCGAGGGTGTTGTCGACCTGATGACGGAACTGGACCCAGTTAGCACGATGGTAGTTTCGTCTGGTTACGGAATGCCGGTTGACGCAGGACCCAACTTCAGCCACCACCGGATAGTGGTCTGAACTGAGTTCATGGTACACGATCGGCTGGTCGATGTTGTTCCCCATGTTAGTGAGGAAGATGTCTATCGATGCGTGGACCCCGGATCTGCTCAACCGGGTGGGAGTATCCGGGCCCAGGATGGTGTAGTGGCCCTCTTCCAGGTCATCGTGTAGGATGGAGCCGTTCTTGTTCCGTCTTGCATTTCCCCAGGTTACATATTTTGCGTTCAGGTCACCGGCGATAATGAACTGCCCATGCCTCCGAGTGAGCTTGATGATTTCATTTCGTAAGATCGTATATTTGTCATAAACGCTACCGGGTCGTACCCACGCGGAAAAACATCCTGATTGATGATAAAAGCTAAACCATCAGCACTGATTCAGCAGCGAGATCATGATCAAGCTTTCGAATGACTCGATTTGCTCCAATTAATCAGAGTCACGACTATATTACTTCTAATTGCAGTAAAAAACATTCGCCTGTACTTTTAAAAAAAATACGGTGTTTCGATGAGTCGAAAGTGAAATAACCTAATCATTGTTTCAGAAGTGTGCTGCAACCCAGCGAGTTACGACGCTAAAATAGTTTTCAGAAAGCGAAAACAACAGTGCGATGTTTGAGTGGTGGAATAAGACGCGAAGTTTGGAAACAAATCCTAACAAAGGAGGTGAAAGCTCGTCGGCAGAACAGGAAACTATATCTGTGAAAGTGGGTTCTCCCTTGGCTCTGTCGGTAAAGGCGCAGCTACAAAGCAACACCATGCTGGAGGTATCTGGGTTCGATTCCCAGTCTGGTCTAGGAATTATTCGTTAAGAAAAATTTATCGACTCCCTGGGTAATAGGGAACGATTGTACTTGCTACACAATTATACTAATGCAAAAATAGTACCTGGCATTGAAGGCTCTCAATTAACAACTATGAAAGTGTATGTAGAACACTAAGTTGAGAGCAAACAATAAGCATATTGTGAAAGCAATAAGATTGAAGTGCTAAATAAGAAAAGAAGAAGTTGTGAAAGTCAGTCTTTCTGTATTTTTTCGTAATTTGATACGTAACGATTTGCCATTCAGTTGATTAGGTTGCTAACGAGGCAGACTTACCTTACCTTACCAATCAGACTAAGGCTGGCGTGGCCTCTGCTGTACACAGAAGTTGTCTCCATTCTATTCGGTCCATGGCTGTCGCGTCAAAAAATTGACAGACACAACATTGGGTAGTGGATTTAAATTATCTTCTGCGGTGGTCGTTCAATTTGGTATTGTTCATGGAAAAAGTTGCCTAAAACCACGATTTGTTTTTGCAAAAGAATCTAATGCATCAATGGTATCAACGGTAAAAGCAACAATCAATGTGCAACTAGCGATTTGAAATTGGTTCACTGTTGTAGAACCCCTAAGTCCGAAGTATACCTTGCAGTCTGCACCTTGCAATAATTCTTGCGCTTTTCGTTACCTTCCGGTACTAGTATCTTGGTTGTTGTTTTGAATCGCTTTGTTATTTTGACACAACATTTGAGGATGTGTTGGTGTGAGCTACGTTGTTAGGGGCGAATCATTAAGCATGGGACCGAGCTTGGGACCGATGTGCTAGTACTGACTGAGCCAAGAAAAATATCGTATTTGTTCGGGACCTACTGGTCTTAGAGTTAGTCTATGGTAAAAGCGGAATGTCTTGAAAATTGATCTTACTTTTTTCTGGCTAGATAGAAACAGTTTAAATGAAAAAATGAGATATAATTTAGTCATTCACTTTTTTTTAGATTTTAATTGAACAGTACCCATTCGTTGAGCACGCGCAGAAGCACAGAGGAATTGAACTGTCAGAACTTTTCAATTGATGAAGAAAATTTAAAGCGAGTCCGAACTTTCCAGTGGAGTACCAGTTACAAATTGCAGTTAATCAAGTTAAACCTTATCCATTTATCAATGTCAGTTAAGCTGTTTTAAATAAATAATGCAAAATGATGTGGTAGCACACACGTCTTAACAATAGTTTTAATCCTTTGCGTATAACGTTTAACACGGATGCAAATCTCATCCTTTTAAATTAAAAATATCGATGTTCAACTCGAAAGATAAGAATTATTTAGAGTAAATAAAAATCAGTGAGGTTGTGTACAAGACACGACCGATTGACGTAGACTACACGGGTAAAAATCCACACATATTTTTTGGCAAAAATCCATGTAAAATTCCAAATAATATTCATTTGTTGACACATAAACAGAACCCTCTGAGATACACATAAGAAGTTTATGTGGCAAATGAAAAGTATGTGTGGCCACACATACTGGTTATTTGTTTAAATAGGAAGTATGTGTGGTTACAAATAGATATCATTTTGATGTAGAAGGAGATGTTCGCTCATCACCATGAGGCACCAAGAGTGAACAACAATGTTTTTGGCTAGAATGAAAGATATGAAGAGAAAGTTTTTTTGATAGTTCCGCTAGTGTGCGGCAGGATTGGAAATGTAACAGATGTTTTTTAGGAAAATTGAGCGAAAAGGGCATGTGTACAGTGGTACTCGAACCAAGGACATTTTTGCCTAACATCCCACTGCGGGGTAGGTTGAAGGAGCGCGGACTAAGTCCGCCACTTCAACAGGCAAAAATGTCCGGTTGGAAGACGCTCATGTACCACTGTGGCTTGTATAGTTATTCTAGCGATCTATTGTGTGCACTCTGTTTACTGATGCGCACATGGGAGAGGAACTCTCTCCTTTTTTGGGTTTGTTTTGATTCGCACCGACTGACGAACAACAACAAAAACATTGTTGTTCACTCTTGGTGCCTCATGGTGATGAGCGAACATCTCCTTCTAGATATTATTTGGTGGCCCTGAAAAGGGCCGTTTGGTTTTATGAAGTCAGTATGTAGGAACATTCTCTCGTACACTCTTTATAACTCTTTGGTGGCCCTGAAAAATAAGGTTGGTTAATATATAATAAATTCTTATAAATATAAAATAAACACTTGAGAAAATAATCACGCATTAAAATATGTTCAGCGCAGTTTGTATCGATATCATTTGTTGGTTCGTATGATGTAAAAGCACGCGGTGCATGTCATCACCAGAATACAATTAATACTATGTTGAAATTTATTAAGACAGGGAGCGATAATATAGAGAGATATTCAATTGCTGTGATGACATGCACTTTGTCAAAATGATTTAAATTTAATAAATATCAATTTCCTACCTCGGAATGAAGGACCTTCTCCAGCGTTCCAACTAGTTTTTGGCAACGCATTAATTCATGCTGCTTTCAATTTCGCCCGATAACTACGAACTCGCTCGGCATCGGTGCATGGTCGTTTCGGAGGATTTCCCGTATGTTCGCTCTTTATGCGCTTCCTGAATCTGCGCAAGCGTTCTGGATCAAATTGGTTAGGCATTCTCAGTTTCACTATGTTTCTCAAAAAAAAAAATTCTTCCTAGATGTTGGACTCTATCCAACGCGAATCGTTAACACAACAGAACAACTGTTTATAACACACAACTAATTGGAATTTACAGAGAATGTTGGTTCGGAATATCATGTTCGACATCGAAAATGGTGTCCGTGATAGGGAATTTGTGTGGTTTAAGGTATGCGACGAAGGAAAAACAAGTTTTGCTAATACAGTGGCTGCCAATCGACAATTCGAAACGAAAATTCCAATCAAACAAACTGTCAAGCTGAGAATATTAAATTGAAAGTAGCAAAATGGATTTGTTTCTAGTAGGATTTTTCGGTGAAAATAAATCAAGGCACCGGTAGGCTTTAACTTATTTTCACTGATTTTATGGATCCGCTGCATAGCACACTGTTGCCTAGTAACGACTTGGCAAAATCCAATATGACTGCCAATCGACCGAAATGTAAGATAAACTCTTATTCAAATAACTCTTTTAAATTAGAAATTGAACTGATGTATTGATTCATCGCGGGTTGCGCCAGCCAGCTAGGAAAAATATTTCACCGACGGAGAATTGTCCTGCTCGCCTTCCATGGAGGCTCTCCCGCAAACAGTAGCGTTTTTGCAGTCGTGACGAACAAATCGGCCCTAGATTAAATGGCGCACAAACCGAACTAAATAATAATTTAATTCTTATATAAACAACTCTCTGAACTGGATTGGTTGTCCTCAAAAGGACAGATTATTTATTAGTGGGTTACGCCAACCAGCTTTGTAAAATTTCCCCGGCGGCTCGCCTTCCATGGAGGCGTTTTTGAAGTTGCGGCGAACGATACCATGATATTAGGCGCACAAACCAAATGTTATATAAGTTTAATTCTTGTATAATCAACTCTTTGGTTCTACTCAAAAGGACAGATTATCAATTTATGGATTGCGCCAACCAGCTGGGTAAAAATTTTACCGACGGCTCGCCATCCATCGAGCACCGAACTAAATTTAAGATAAGTAATTTAATAAACAACTCTTTTATTTTAATGTATTGTCCTCAAAAGGACAGATTATTTCCACCTACTGCTGCTCGCCTCCAATGACGCTTTCCCCCAAACAGCAGCGTTTTCAAAGTCGCAGCGAACCAATCGCTACGATGAGGTAAGATGGCAGCTTGCACAAACCGACGCGATTGTGCGCCCCCATAGTCCGCCATTTTACCTAATCGCGACGATCGCTGTTTGGGAGAGCCTTGGAATTTACCACCACCAGCTGCTACGCGACCACCATCTGCTACCATCTGCGACCAGCTCCGCTGCCGGACAAATAAAGCAGCTGCGACCAGCTACCAGCGACCAGCTCCGCACAGCTTCAATGCTGCCAAACGAATAAGGCAAATTTTTCCTAAGTGTGCGTTTTATACCGTCCTCAGCTGCATGCGAGACGTACATGGAGAGACGAATTGGATGATTGGTTAAAGTCCCTCTCTAATACAAAGAAGAAGAAGATGATGCAAGACGTTCCTTGCTTCGATTTGAATCTGTGATAGGAAATTTGGTAAATTTACTCTGCAAAATTACATTATAAGACATCACCTTATATCTGCGTTATTTCCAATAGTTTACTATTGTTTGAGAATAATGTTTGACAATTGAATTGGAGCGCGGTAAAATTTCCGACCGATTGAGGAAGAAATCATGGAAATCTATCGTGGATTATTTAAGTTATTCGCGTACAAAACGTACGGTTTTTCGTGACGGTCGCAATATTTTAGATTTTCATTTCACACCCTAACCTTGCCGTAAGACGTAGTCTACGTCAAAAGCATGTTTCGAACGAAAATAATAGTTCTTGAATCAATTTCAAAGCTTGTCATTTTCAACAATACATTCATCGGGTAGGTCAATTTGAGCGTGTACTTCCTTCTCCAGAACGTAAAGGCCGAGACAAAGTTTCGACGCTCGCATCTTAAGCCAATCGTCTCGTTTATTGCTAGGTTCCAGTAGTGTATCTCTGAGCAAACTTCTTGAATCTGGAACCTGTTAGCATTTAAGCCAAATACAGAACTAAGATTCATAAAAAAAAAATTAGAACGCAACCAGTAACATCCAAAATTTGTACGTTTATTCGTATCATTAATATGTTGAATATAAACATAATATGATTTTAATTTCAAACATCGTTGTCACTTGGTTTTAAACATAGAATATGTTTAAAAGAAAGCAAGTTTATGTTTGCAGCCAGAATAAACTAATTTTATGTTTGGATTTACCTGGTATATGTTTGTTATGACGGTATTTTTTTCAGCGTGGAGGGTATGAATATCCGTTATGTAGACAGAAAAAAATGTCTACGTAGACATTTGGTATATCCCCTCCTCCCACATCGTAGACAAACGTAGGCTTTTACGACCCCCCGCCCCCTCCCCTAAATTGTTACGTCTTATGAACAGCCCCTTGGCGTAGAATTGTTGACTAGGTTTTATCAATGTAATTGATGTAGTGCCAATAAATGTATGTTTTTTCACCGTTCCACAAACAACATACGACTTACTCCACTTGCGGATATAAACAATAGCGCATGGCGGTTGACAGATAAAACAAAAGAACACTGCTAAACCGATATTTCGGTATGAGGTCGGCTGATGTTTGGTTAACGTTTGTGCTCGGCTCCAGTGTTGCCGAGAATCGGTTTAAAATGAAGTTACCCGATATTTCAGTTTCAAGTGATCGTTCGATTTTTTGCCGAGTTATTAGTTAACCATGAAAATGCCGAGTGCATTCAGCTAAATGTTTACCCGACCCCGTGAATAATTCTTAAGTGTGCAGGCAATGGAAGCCCGGATAAAACCGTCAAGCTCCTCAAAGCGCAGTACGAGACTTTCACGTGCAGAGTCCTGCATAACGGAGGCTTGTCCGACCCTATATGGATAGTCACCGGTGTGAGGCAAGGATGTGTACTACCAAAATAAATTTTTCACATTGGCCCTATGCAATCCCTAGGGTTGGAAAAGAGACATACTAAAGTAAATAAGTAACAAAAGTTCAATAAATGGACGCAGTAGCAGCTTCAATTTGACATGAGTAGAAATATAAGTTTTCCAAATGATGCATTACAGGATCGAAGATCAATGCTAAACATTTTACATACTACAAATACAATTCCATTGGAATGTAATACAGTGAAATGTTTGCTCTCTACCAGAGCCTCGATAGCGAAAATCACGTGTCTGGTTGAAGTGTGGAGCTAAATGCGCTGACGTGATCCAACAAACGGGTACGATCCTAAAATTAGAATCTGACTTCCTCATTTCAAATTCCCCCCGTCGTCGCCAGCATGGTACGTTACTGAAACACTGTTGCAATGGTTGAGAAGGGGCTTAATCATATCAGGATCTAACGGCAGGGCGAATCGAAGCGTTAAAAGTGTTTTCTTTGTTTCAATTAGGCAGCCACATCGTCGCGCGTACGGGTGATGATTTTCTTCCTCTGCGAGTGTAAGCTTTGCCGGTGTTAATAACACCTTGCGACGTAGCGGGAAAGCATGTGTGTGTGTGTGTGTGTGTGTATGAATGTGTGAGAAGGTTGATTTCTGTTAAACTATCACGCCCGAGCTTATCGCCGGGTTAGACGGAATGGCGTCAGAGAAGTGAGAGTACCACGACTGCGGCGGTTAAGTAAGTGTAGACTAGGTGCCAGCTCGATTTGTCACATCATTCTGTATAATTGTTGAATGAACAAGACTTTACTTCTTAGAACCGAGCGAAATGACGGTGTTTCGTGACGGCATGATATCGCAATTGAGGTAATAAATCATAATTCTGCGTTCCCTTGGCGAAGAAAGCAAGTGGATTTACGTAACTGCTCGTGGTGGGTATTATTAATAGAATCGTATTTAGGTATATTGAAGGTATAAATGAACACCCTTGGATTCTTTTAATTTGTTGGAAGAAATCATGCCACGAAAGCTACTGAGTTACAAGTTTTAGTCTTTCTTTCCTAGACCAGTCAAATTCAGCTAAATAACCAATTTAAAACCATCTGCCATAATTTCACAATCCCCAAGTTAAGCGTTTTCTCATTGAAATTCATGACGCATGGCTTATTGAACGGTTTCCCTGTGACGAAGATGGATGATGGACGTACCCGAAAGTACTTTGCTTCGCAATTAGTAGTACCGTAAAGAACCCAACCGGACCCCATTCATCGAAAAGAATCCACCTCGATGCTTCTGCCTAACGAGCTGTTAGCTGCTGCAACTAAATAAGCGTCAAGGTATTTATGAAATGAGCTGCGAATTGTATTCAAATTTGTCTGCTTAATGAAGCGAACATGACTTTGTGAAAACTTACTCAGAGGGAACTTCTCGGCGCTAAAAACGAAGGAAATTAAATGAAGTTACTGAAAACACGTAACTCATTATCGTTGCTTCAACTAACCTCCTGACGAAATGGTCCGGTCTGATTGCAATGGAGAAAGTGTCAAAATCATCTTGATAAAAGACCCCACCTTCTGGGGGCTTGTCTCGTTATTTCCTCCGTTTCATGCAAGCGTAGCCTCCCTAATTAATGCGGCTAGTTCTGCAAGTCAGACTAGACTACTTGCACTCTGAATCAAGCACCGACAGCCGGAAAAACAGAGAAACATGCCTCAAATGAAATCCATTAGAAACAGTCATTAATAACGACGGCAGACAGAATGGTTTTGCTTCGAGAGGGGTAGATAAAATTTAATTTACTGCAACTGGCCACAAGTCTCAGCTGCATGATTCGGAAGCTTTGACGGCTGATAAATCTCAAAGGGCTACTCACAGTTTAAAACAAACCCGGAAAAAGCAGGTATGATTCCCCAGCTCATTTTCACTGGTAATGGTGATGACCACCATTATCCCGAAAGCGATCGTTGCTGTACCTTGGGAGGGAGCGGGGAATGTGATGAATTATAGTTTTTCACTCCTTTTCAAATTGGTGGCGAGGGGTGTGGTTTTTTGATTGACTTGTAAAGTTGGCTGTCTGACATCATCAAATCCGATCACGTACCAAATTGCCATTTGAGAAGTTTTCCTCGCACTTTAGGAATTTTTAAATTACGATCCGTTATATGGAGCTGGCTTGTTCAATGAATTGGTTCCCTTTATTCCTGGGGAGAATTGAACATAGAGGTTTGAGCATTTTTTTCTTGAAGCGTCTTAAGTATGGTGGTATCTGCAAAGCAATCAAAGGAACACAAAAAAAACCTTCACAATCTGCACTCTTCACCACCCTAACAACCATACAGGAAAAAAAATCAGCCTCATCAATTCTATCCCTGCATCCTAGAAGGGTGCATAAATTCAAACTTCTTCATCAATCTTTTATTAGATTTTTCAATTTCCTTAACCCACAAACTAAGCGCCTTGATTCAGACAGTTCTCACTCTCCCCATGCATTCGTGATAGGCGCATTGCTCAATCAAACCACTTACTTGAACAGCTCCTCGCCAATTCGTTCCCCTCCGCCAACGAAAGCGAAAAATTACGGCAGGTTACCCTTCGCAAAAATTCCATCCCTGCGGGCGCACTGAAACCAACAAGTTCTTCACAGGATGCTGGCACGCCAAGGATCGACGATCGAAATTTATAGCTTCCCATTTCTTGGCGGTTTGCAATCGGTTCGCGTTGCACTAGCTGCCGTTATCTATTGCTCTGGATTCCATGTAAGACGCCACACTCCACTGGCAGGCACGAGCATGTGTGTGTGTGTGAATGGAAGTGATTTCTCTTGTTGTTCTCCTCAGCACTCACCTAAGCTATCGCGTGTGGCAAACAAACTTCCTGCTCAAGGGTTTGAAATCCGTCATTTTCACTGTGATGTGTGCTAGGTACTCAACAACAGGGGGCAGTAAATCATGGCTTGGCTGTTTTCGACTGAAGAGAGGTTTCAAACGGCGCTTCTTCCCATTGTCGGAATCTGTCGCGTTTCGTAGGGTTCCGATCCGGCCGGGGAAAGACATCACGCGCAATCCGGTTGTACTGTTTGAGATTGTTCTCCACATGCACACTCGGAAGTTCATTGTTGTTGAGATTTGAGAAATGGCGTTAGCGCACGATACCTTCAGGAATAAATTGTAATTGCTGTTGCGGATCTGCAGAAACAGTACCGCTGTATCTTGCTTGAGGTGATTCACTGGAAACTAATAAAAGCATAACTGACCATTTACCATTTTATCACGGAACGGAAGGGCAACTTAGAACGAATCAATGACACAAAATGTGAAAAAAATTTCATTCTTTTTTTACAGTGTTGAAGAAACGTCAAATCAACTGCTACAAGTTATAGTCACTAGATTCATAGACTGGCGGATACAACGACGGGAGCCAATTTCAACTGTCAGTTGGCGGAGCCAATCGAGCATATCTCGAGTAATTTATGTTAAGGGCCTAAACGCCATTTGTAAACAATAACTTTAAATGTTGATTTCTCACGAATTACGAGAATCCCACCATATCCTGTGACAGTTCAAATTGGCTCCGCCAAGTGACAGTTCAAATTGGCTCCCGTCATTGTATCCGCCAGACTATGAATCTAGTGACTATACTACAAGTGGTATATTTGCTGCCATTTGATAATCTCAGTATACTCTGGTTACTTGAAGAAAAAACAACAATACTGCATTTTGTAATTTTTCCGTTTTACTCTGTGATAATCTCTTAAAAAAATACTATTACTTCTTGCAGCTTTGAATTGTTGGATTCATTTTTACAATCTGATGGAATAAAATGTTCGGAGTACACAAATATATGGTTGCTATCGTGAACACTCGAACCCATTGTACCTGTTTCAAAATCCCGTAGAAGTATGAATTCTGTAATGATTTATTCTTTACACATTTATAATTCACGTACTTCTTAGCCAGTGCAAAAGAAAACAAGATCGTTGGATGCTGATGTGCTCAATCGATTCGAAAAAGCACAAGTTTCTCCCCGTATTATTATCTGTTTTTCGTGCATCTGCTTCGAGAAATTTTACAACAAAAAAAAAAACAAGGTCTCTTAATAACACACATAAGGGATAGCAAAAACGCTGATGACGTCACTCCAATACCAGTTGGGAAAACAATTCATGCGCAATATTGAGAGCGGTGTCAATAGATCTCTATAGGCTCGATAACGGAAACGGAACGGCAATGGCAACAGAAAAGCCCAATCTGACTATACCTGCTTGTAGGATAGCAAAATGATTAGATCCAAGTTGATTCCGATTGGACATATCGACGTCATTTGCGACTGTCAAACTTGCCATTTCCGTCCATATTACGTTTGAGCCTTATCTCTAGCTGTACAGAACCGCGATTCACCAAGTAGCAAAAGCTGCCAGTGTTTTTATATATCTTGATTTCAATCTTATATTTTGCTATACTGCCGTTCTACGCACAACTGTCCCATGTTGCTTTTGGTCAAATTGCTGTTTTTTCAATGTATGCCTATTTTTTTAACTATACTATTGGCTACAAACAAAAAAATATATACTTTGTTCTGAGTTTGTATCAAAAAACATCAAGTTAGATGTTTTCCTTTTTTTGGGTTTGTTTCGATTCGCACCGACTGACGATCACTAACGTTTCTGATCGTCAGTCGGTGCGAATCAAAACAAACCCAAAAAAGGAGAAAGTTCCTCTCCCATGTGCGCATCAATAAACAAAGTGCACACAATAGATCGCTAGAATAACTATTCAAGCCACAGTGGTACATGAGCGTCTTTCCATGCGTCAATTTTTGCCTGTTGAAGTTGTAACCCACGTGCCTGTCGAGCTTCCCGATTGTAAATGGGTGGCTTAAGCGCCACTCCTAAAAGGAGACCACCCACCAGATTGCAGGTTTGCCCGGCCTGAGACCATTCAGGGGAAGTTTCTCGCAAGTTTCCCGTACACGGAAAGGAAGCTGACTGGCGGCGTTTAAATTGACCGTTGTACTTCTCGGTAGAGGTGGAAGGCCGACAATACCAACAACGTCTCAACTAGAAATTAGGACACCTCGTTAGAGCCAACAGTTGCGAGAGGGAGAGGGGGTTTATCATCATAGGCGTGCTAGACTGTCCAAACAAAGCGAACTGCTTCCGATTCGAGAGTGGACACAGGTCGATTTAGGGCCGACTTACCCAGTACAAAAACCACCAAATAACAACACGAACGCGAACTACAGGAAAACCCCTCACAAGACTCTAACTACTATACCATGACACAATGGAAATCTACAGATAGTTTCACGACATGCTATAAAGCTCACAAACCATAAAGCTTTCTTTTCACTATCGACAACATGGATGGTTTATTTCGGACGTCCTCTTTCTATACATCTTTCCCTGTCTATTTCCTTTCCCTTTTCTTACTCTGATCCCCTTTCTATCTAGCGTTTTCTTCTCCGGTCTTCTTTTGTTACGGTTTTGGTGCTTCGACGTTTAGCGGATCAATTAATTGTTTTCCTTCGGTGAGACTTCATTGGCAATTTGTGCCATTTGTCACGTGCGCACGGACATATACCACAATAAACATGCTTTCTTGGTACTTACGGTTCACTACCTAGGGTTTACGTGTGGGTGGGTGGGGAACCAGACGGTGATACCGAAGCTGCTATGCACTACTTCGGTACCGAAACGATCGCTGGTGCGAACTCGGGGTTGCTGAATGGGTTCCTCCACCGGAAACGTGGACTTGTGCGGGAACGTGGCACTTACGTTCAGCGTCCTCCGAACAAATGTTGCTCTATGACGCGGTATGATGAATGGCTTGCCTGCCAAGGGAGCGTTAAGATGTCGTTCGCGTCCCTCTTCCGGTCACGTGTTCCCCCTGGAATCCTTCGAAGTCGCAGAGTGGGGTAAAGAGCGATCTCTGACTGAAATTGGTGTGTCGGCACTGCCTTTCGCAACCACGAATCCTGCCAAAACACATCGTAACGCACACGTTTCACATATGCATAATTTATTACACAGAAATCTTTTCTCACCTCAAATCTTCGTACAACACTTACAACTTAAGCAACGTTTTCCGCCTAATGATTATTTTCCTACAACCACAATAGCTATAGGAAAGGAATTCTCTGGTCAGAGCACAAGTTTGGAATTGCCATGTAGTTTAAATACCTTATAAACACACCAAGACGCGTAAAAATAATCGACCACTCTTGCCTCTTCCACAATTCGAGTCGAAGAGGACGATCAAAGCTAAGGAATGTCCTCAGATACCCACTGTTTTGTAACTATTGGCTCTGAGATCGCGAATTAGGACGAAGTACAAATTCGCGATCACCGCATTGTTATAATTTCTACACGAAACATTAATTTGCATTACGGCCTCTCTTTCGAACGGCCGAACTAAACGCCCCGTAAGTTTTAGGCAAACCCGAACTGGAAGGGTCAATGTAACCAGAATGAGGGTCAGTGCCTCGAGTGTCCATCGCAATTTTGTGCGTCTCCACGCTTTGGTGGATTGGCTATATCTTCGCTTGTACGCAAAAACAGAAATGTGGTATGCATTCATGGCAATGTATGTCAACTTCTATCCATGGAACGAGTGACTTTAGACGGTGAACAAATTTCGAACAAAATGTTAAAAATAAATATCAGCAAGCGGATTGCCTGCTTTCAGAATTTGAGCCTTTGAAATAGCTGTTTTAATTCAAACTACAAGCGTGCTTGTTACAAAGTGGCGGACTTGTTCCGTTGCTACAACCTACCCCGCAGTGGGATGTTAGGCAAAGATTGACGTCCATGGTTCGAGTACCATTGGATACATGCCCTTTCGCTCAATTTTCAAAAAACATCCATTAAATTTTCCTACCTGCCGCACTCTGACGGAACTTTCACTTTCTCACATCTTTCATTCTAGCCAAAAACATTAATGTTCACTCTTGGTGCCTCATGGTGATGAGCGAACATCTCCTTCTACATCATAATCGTTACTCCTCGCACGGAGAATAAATAACATAAGAATTAATGAATATTTATATATTCGTTCTACGAGGAACAAACCTTCATGAAAGTACCTTGCTACTTTATACTAGCAGGTCTCAAAATGTTGTCTAAGCTTGGAGCAGATTAAATTATTTTCCGTGTAAAATGTGTGATCTCAACCACAAGATGTCGTGACTCAAACTTTATCATTATTTGTCGCTCAAGATATACTTCTGTTCTGTGATTTTATCCATGGCCTTCTAATCGAAAGCAGGTCGTGGTTTTAAATCAAAACAGGTCGTGGTTTTAAACCGACGTGTTTATGTTTTGCTCTGGAGTTTTTGCGAATGCAATCCTAGCATCAATTGAATATTCTAGTAAAGTGAAAATAGAATCCTATGCCGATTATGTGACTATAGTTTTTCACTTGTCACTTCAGTAGTTTACTCCGTTCAATGGTCCTCGATAATTTTTTTATCAATAAAGTTTTGTTCCTTAGTGCTGATATCCTAGCTCCCGGCAACATTTA
>JASCZW010010273.1:45000-57064 GCA_034211315.2 Aedes japonicus
ACAGTACAAAGAAAATTAGTGTTAGGTTACTAATCATGTGAACACAATATCGATGCAAAATCTGATGGAAGGTGTTAAACAAGAAACTTGGCTTTTTGCAATAGAAAATTCCTTATTGGAATGGAACCTAATCAAATCATTTTTCTGTATTCTGTATTCATTGATCTTTGAACAGAACTAAATTTTAATCATCTTTGTGATAACACAATCAGTGTGCAGTTAATCGTATTTGGCCAGTTGCTTACAGGTCCTCTCTTCACGTATGTCTTAAACACCGACAGAATGTATGTATCCTCATTTACACAAGCGTTGTTTGCAGCAGATCAATAATATTCAAGGAATCTGATATAGTGAAATTGCATAAAATATTACAAATCTCCTATTTTTGTCTGGACATAAGTTTTCTACATTACAGCAGTCATACATGAGCATTCTTCTGTAAAAAAAATCAATTTCAAAAAGAAATAAATGTTCAGCTTTATAAAATCCCTCCCTTATCACAATACTTACACGCCTCTACTTTGTCAGCAAAAACAATTTGCTGATGCTTACAACGGAAATAATGTATCCGCTTCCCAGGAACAAATCACTTCAAACTATACCAGCACTTACCGGTTTCGTCATTATAGTTCGTCAAAATGTTGTAAATGTTACTATCAGTGATCCACTTCAAACCCAGAGCAAATAATTAGAACTTGCTATAAATATCCCACCAACGTATTCTTGGCTAACCAGTACCCTTTGCAAGTAGGTAGAATGAAGGTTTTCATCATTTTTACGACATTTTTCGCAATATTTTGCGCAGGAATTGCCTTCGCAGATAATGCGAATGAAACCGTTTCCATCGATGAGCGTCTCGACGCGATCCAGTTCAGGTAAGGAGATAAGATACAATCGAGGTTTTTTTCCCCGCTCAACATTAAAAACTTCAGCATGAACCAAATGTTCCTGGAAGCGAGTGAGAAGATGGAAGCTCTTACGACCGAAATTCGTGCTGTGAAGCAGGCACTGGACCATCTGGCGTGGTATTCGGAGCATGTTAAGCAATCAGTAGCATCGATCCAGAGTGATAACGAGCTACTGCTAAGAAACGTTACACTGCTAACGCATCAGTCAGAGTAAGTCATTCAATCTCAACAAGAAGCGAAGAGATGTTCTGCAACAAAATTGATTTCAGTGAAATTACGGCGAATCAACAATATTGCGCAAACCATGAGGCGTTGAAGAATCTGTTCTTCGAGTTGAAACCGAAATGTGGAGAGTTTCATCCAGCACCCAAACCACCAGAACAGGTTTATACTTCCTGTAAATATGTTCCTCAACAATCAGGAGTTTATCGACTGGCATTGAATGATTCATACGATACACCCACGCTGGCATACTGTGAAATGGACGAGTTTGGAGGTGGATGGACAGTATTCCAAAAGCGGCAGGATGGTTCGGTCAACTTCAATCGCAGCTGGAGTGACTACAGGAATGGATTTGGATCTCCGGCTGGAGAATACTGGTTGGGTCTTCAGACCTTGCATGAGCTTACCACCCGTCGTCAATACGAACTTTTGATCCTTTTGGAAAGTTTCAATGGGACAACAACCTACGAACGATACACTGGTATCGTGATTGATAATGAGTTGGTAAAGTATAAGCTGTTTCTGAACAGTAGCGGAAGTGGATCCGCTGGAGATTCACTGTATGTCTACCGTGGAGAGATATTTGTGACACCTGATGTTCAGAGTGCATCGTATCTGGATTGTGCCAGGGCGTTGGCGAGCGGATTTTGGCATTATAGTTGCAATACCGTTGATAGCAGGTTGGTGAAGGTTGATTTGGATTCGTAAGTGTTGAATTATGGAATATTTTGTATTCTTTCAGAAATAACTTGAATGGAGTCTATGGTACCGTCCCAACAAGGCAAGGCATTTGGTGGAATTCCTTTAGTCAAGGCACCCAGTACAATCCACTGAAACGGGTTCAAATGATGATTCGCGAAAAGAATTGATAACGGTTTTATATGGGTTGAAAATAATTTGCAATTGTTGAATAAATCTGACCGGAAATGTGCTACTGAATTCCTCGTATTCAACCATGACTGATGAGAAAGCTATCCTAAAGGGGTTTCGGAAACTGTGATGTTCTTACCAAAATTACAGTCTTATATACAAAATACGATATGAAGGGATGGTTGAAAATCGCGATGTTTAGCTTGACTTACTTAATGTACGTTTCTCTTAGGTGATTAAGGGCCGTCCATATACCACGTGGACAAAAAGAATAGCATTTTGAACCCCTGAGAAAGTAATGAAATTGAACCTCTCAATGTTAGGTTCACCCTAACAAGTCCCTAGCGAAGAAGTGGAAAAACTTCATGGATTGATCAACAAGAACATGAAGCTGGAGTATGATTTAAAAATACGGATTTCTGAACAGAAGAGCCAGCATAAACACAGGGATCAAGTAAAGTCGTCGAAGCAGAAGCTCATTCAAGCAATCCCAGAGGCAGGTATGTAATTGATCGAAGTAAGTTTTACTTTAAGTTTTCAAAGCTCGAAGAATAGCAATCGGAATTATTGAAATCGATTTACGATATAGCTTTGCACGGTTCAACAGCTGAAGGAAAACGGCACTACGATAGTGTCAGAAGTATTGAAACACTGGATGTCAGAAGTATTGAAACACTGGATGAGCTAGAATCAGCTCTACATGAGAAAGGGGTTTATCTCAGCATATCAGCAACTTATCTCAGACAACTTCATCGTCGATTCAGGTGGCAAACGGCACGTCAAAACTGTGCCGGTTATATTGCTTCTAATGAGTAACGCAAAGCACAGTGAGCACCAAGATGGGCGGTTTTGTATTCCTACTATAAGACCTCTTGAGCAGATTGCTTCAATAGTTGGGCCTCAGGAAATTGTTAAACTATGTCTAGATGACAAAGAAAGGCTTGTAATAGGACTTATAGCAGCTAATAAATAAGCACCCATGCTTATGCATGTTGAATATAAGGCAATTCTGGAGACAACAGGTGGGATTCTGAGGACCCACTTATATCGGTGAAGCCTGTTTCTTCTACTACCTACTAACATGCTGCCGACGTCAAGCAGCCGTAGTATTTGGAAGAGTTCGATTCTGTCATGAAAATGGATAGTCTCGTCAAGTTTTTAGTTATTAGCACAGTCGATGGTGGTCCGGACGAAATGCCATCGGAAAGTTATTCAATTGTTCATCAATTTTTGGATGCACTTTTACTTCGAATTCTCCTGGCTGACGTGCTTTCAATCGCGTGGAAAGGAGAATGCCACCTTTGAATAAGGAGCTTGCTGGTTTATTCATCCTTCACGATCATTTTGGATCGCACTTGGAGTCACAAGTACAAGTAGTGAATTCGTACTATGGATGACGAACTGAAAAAGCAGAATTTTAAGTATGGTGGCGAAATATTGGCCGAGTATGGGGTAACGAAGCCATTCATAGTTTTCCTACGGAGCACAGTGGTCAAAAATTCGATTTCAACGCTCTCAACTGATAGCTCCCTAAATAGTGGAGCTAGAGAGATGGCATCTTTGGCAAAGTTTATGGATATAACTAGCTTCATATTTTGACGGCATGGCTTTTGTGATCAATCTCCCGAAAAGAGAGATATATATTCAACTTTTTTAGAATTTTGAGAGAAGGAGTTGATGTCTTCGGCAAAATTGTAGAAAAAGTCGATACAAACAACTTTGCTCAATACATAAAAATTTTATGTTTCAGCCAATTGGAGAGAGAAAGCGTGGTTCTAGAACTAAACTGAAATTCAAACTCGTGACTTTGGCGTGAGAGGTATGGATGTTAACCACTACGCCGGGGTCGCCCCCAGGACAATATAATGTTCTTCAAAGTTATTTGCAATATCTAAATAGAAAACCTTTTAGAAAATATCATACCTACATTATTTCAGTGGGATGAGTTATTGAACTTTTTTTCCGTTATTTTTCGTCATATTTTCGAAGGCTGTACCACACTTATGAGCAAGTAAGACAAAATAAACTTGGTTGCATCTAGTAGAACATTAGAAAAGCTTTCAAGTGATTGTTAGTTTGTCCCTTCACGACCATCTGCGGGGAAGTTATGCTCAAAACAAATATCGATGGTTTTACTATAGTTCATGATTCAAACAGTATAAAAAATTACGTTGTCATGGTAACCACTCCGTCAAACTCATTATGTTTAACTAAATTGTACATTTTGTTTTTGTCAATATTTTTATTCGTTATGTGTTACCCGATTTTTATTTTGATTACTATTAATTATTGATTAAACATTAAAATATTGCTAATTGACATAGTTATGGATTACCCAATCTTGGTGTATCAAGGAGGGCCTAAGCATTAATCCAGCAAAAGTAGAAATTGTACCTTTCACTAGGAAAAGGAAGTTTAGTCTAAAAGCGTTCCAGCTAGGAGGATTAAAGATCCATCTTAGTGAACAGGTTAAATATTTAGGAGTGATACTGGATGCCAAACTGAACTGGAATGCTCATCTTGAGTGTGTGATCGGTAAGGCAACCAGTGCTTTCTGGATTTGCTCAAAAACATTTGGCAAAAAATGGGGTCTAAGACCAAAAATGATAATGTGGATTTATACATCCATAATACGCCCTAAAGTATCGTATGCTTCTCTTGTGTGGTGGCCAAAAACAAAAGAGGCTACTGCACAGAAAAAGCTTACAAAACTTCAACGGTTAATATCCATTGCTATAACGGGAGCGATGCGCAGCACTCCATCAAATGCGTTGAATGCAATTCTAAATCTGCTGCCTTTGCACGAATACGTGCAACTAGAAGCGGAAAAGAGTATGCTTAAACTTAAACGGTTGAAAACTTTCATGTCTGGTGACTTAGTCGGTCACCTGAGCATTTCACAAAGTTTTCAGAATGGGCCAGTGATGTATATGAATGGAGACTGGATAAAACCTGTGGAAAACCATGACATCCCTTACAACATATGTGAAACGTCACGTATAGATTGGGAAGTCGGAGGTCCCACTGTTCGTCATGGCTCCATAAAATTCTTCACAGATGGCTCAAAAATTGGAACAAAAACGAGAGCAGGAATCTTCGGCCCTGGGGTAGAAATCTCAGTGGCGATGGAAAATTATCCTACGGTTTTCCAAGCGGAGATCTTTGCTATAATAAAATGTGTTAACGTTTGTCTGAAGAGAAAATATAGATATGCAAATATTTGTATTTTTACAGACAGCCAAGCGGCACTCAAAGCGTAAAGTAATTATAAATGTACATCCAAACTTGTCTGGGAATGCATTCTTTCATTGCGAAAGGTGTGCCAAGAGAACTCGGTAAATTTATTCTGGGTTCCGGGACACTGTGGCATTGAAGGCAATGAAAGGGCAGATGAGCTTGCTAAACCAGGTTCAAATGCACAGTTTATTGGCCCAGAACCATTCTGCGGTATATCATACTGTGCCATAAAAATGGAATTAAAATCTTGGGAAGAGCAAAGGGTGATGACCAATTGGTTGGTCACCACAAAGTGTTCTCAAGCGAAAAGGTTTATAATTCCAAATGTTACAATTAGTAAAAAGCTTCTGGAGCTCAATAAGAGAGTTCTTTGTACCTATACTGGCCAAGTAACCGGACATTGCCCGAGTAGATATCATTTGAAAAACATTGGCCAAGTTCAGAATGATATCTGTCGTTTCTGTAACATGGAACGTGAAACCTCGGAACATCTGCTTTGCAGTTGTGATGCTGTGTACAAGAGCAGACTTAAATTTCTGTACAGTGGCTATATGCAACCTAAAGAAAATTGGACTGCAATTCCTGGGAAGGTGGTGGGTTTTATAAACTCAATTTTGCCTGACTGGGAGACGCGTCTTAGGCTGGTCACTTGACAAATGGTGATCTAGCTTTAAGATGCGAATTAGTATAGTAAACAGGGGTATACCACAAAAGTTCAACTCAGTGGACGCAGTGGTTTTACGCCCCAACAAAAAAAAATAGTTATCGAAGGTTGAACAACGTGCTCTTTGAATGCAACATTTTGCTCTGATTTTTTTGCTACTGATTGTATATATGGTGTTAAAAAGCCTGTTGGAATTAAATGTAAACATATGCAACTTAATGTCATTGATTAGAAAAAGAACATCAACAAACATTACAATTGTATTAGGAAATCAGAATGTAGAGAATGTTAAGGAGTCGGGGATTTAGGAATTATCTTACATTCCAAATGTACATTCATTGACCAACACAGTGATTCACAGGACAAACAATATATGAGGCTTTTGCTATAACTTGCAGGACCCATATACAATTTAAACACTTTATGTTGCCTATGCGACATCAATACTGGAATATTTCAGCGTTGCATGGTGTCCTTTTTCAATTACGCAGGAAGTATAAAATTAGATCAAACAAAAAATTCATTATACACCCTATGCGTAAACTACGTTGGACTTCATTTCCTGTTGCATCATATGAAATACGCTTCATGCTTAAAAACATCCTCGCAGCTAGAAAGAAACATATAATTTTCTACTTTATCTAATGCACATAAAGGGACTGCTAGATTTGGCAGAAATTAATAAGATATTTCATAGCTTTACACAGATAACGCCTGAATCTTGTCTGTTGTATCGAACATTGCAAACATTGTTGTATGGCGTATGAAAGGTTGCAAACAATTTCGTTGTTTACACTTCCTCTGGCTTGGAATCAAACGAAAGGAAATTTTACGCGCTTGTTGTAATTTATTTTTTGTTCTGTGCAGACATTGAAAGATCGTCGTCAATATGCATTGGTTGCATTTGTAAACGACATTGCTTCGTAAGCGACATTAACTCAGCAGTACTTTCGTCAAAATTAAATTTTTATGAACCTACTCAACAACTCCAAAATCTAAATTTATTTTCCGTAAACCATCATCGCACAAATTATGCAAAATTTGGGCCATTGAATCGGAAGATAGCCACTTACAATAAATACTGCAAAACCATTGACTTTGGGATGTTTAGGCGTAAACTCAAATAATATTTTAACACCATACAGAATCAAAATTCGTAGGAAGTTGTAATATAAAAGTAGACATTACTTAATTTTTATTTCATTTTCCATAGTTCTTAGACAAAAATGTAATTAAGTCTACGTCCTGTTAGTGAAACGAAATAACTAAATATATATACGAGATCCATAAGTTTCACCTTCACCATTAATTAAAATCAAACATGTCTTATCAAAGACCATCATAATGCTATTCAATAGAAAAATGTTTTTATAGATCCCTTAACCATGATTTTCATTTATGCATTCTTCGTTTAAGTGAAAACCTGGTCAACGAGCCGATGGAAGCGCTGCCGGCGAAAACTCGTGATATGTATAAAGCAATCTGGATCATCTGGCATGCACAGAAAAACATAATGAATTTTAACAGCGGCGTAAAATTTCCCCTCGTTTAATTCCAAGCCAAAGGAGTCGTAAACAACGAAATTGTATGCAATCTTTTATGTGCCATACAACAATGTAGGCAATCTTTCATACAACCGGCTAGATTCAGGCGTTATCTGGCTTAAATTTACATGAAATATCCCATTGGTTATTGCTATGAAATAAGGGTAGATCCATAATTTTATGTAAAACTTGAAGTATTGAAGGATTTTTCATTTGAACCCAGTCGAATAGAAACCAAAAGGAACTATTTATAGCACTTTTAAGTATGTCCCGCCACGATTTAGAGTTGACCGGCTGACACTTTCTCGGTTAAGGAGTGTATCGAATATAAGCTATCCACATACATTTGTACGCATGTATTTGTGGTGGTTTTTTATGCTCTGAACACTGCATGATGTGCGTTTGACTGTCAGCTTTCTTTTGTTTACTTGTTTGTGCGGTTCAAATTCTGCGTTTTCAAAATGTCGCGTATGGAAAAGGAATTGAAAATTAAGGTTCTGGACACATGGCTAAGTGAGAAGGGTATTACTGTGCGAAAATTGGCGAAGCGGTTTGGAATTCATCATGCAAGTGTTAAAACCATCATTAATAAGTTTGGGGAACACTATTCTTTGGATGAGCTACCAGGAAGAGGCAGAAAACCCGGTTCTTCCAACCCGAAACTGGAGCAGAAAGTGGTATCTCTAATCATGAAGAACAAATCAATGTCAATACGTGATTTGGCCAAAAAAGCAGGAACGAGTGTCGGAATGATCCAGCGTATCAAGAGGCGAAACCACCTGAAGACCTACAAGAAGCGGAAAATCTCGAAACAAAGTGCAGAACAGAAGAAGCGAGCAGCAACAAGGGCCCGGAAATTGTATTCGCGCCTTTTGCAGCGTCCGGATGCATGCGTTTTGATGGACGATGAGAACTATGTAAAGGAGGACTCAAAATCCCTTCCAGGTCTACAATACTTTACTGCCGTCGTTGAGAAGGATGTGAGCGATGCGGACAGGTCGATTTAAGTGGAGAAATTCGGTCGAAAGGTACTGGTATGGCAAGCAATATGTTCCTGTGGTTTGAAGTCAACCATTTTTTACACTAACGGAACTATAAATGCGGAAATCTATCGATCTGAGTGTCTCCCGAAGAGATTGTTGCCTTTATATAAGAAGCATAGTACACTTCCACTGTTTTGGCCGGATTTAGCGTCGGCTCACTATGCCAAAACCACTCTCAATTGGCTTGCGGAAAAGGGTATAGATTTCGTTGAGAAAAATATCAATCCACCAAATTGCCCTCAGCTTCGACCCATTGAACGTTACTGGGCAATCGTGAAGAGGGTCTTCAAGAAGACTGGTAAGGCAGCTGGGAACATGCAGGAGTTTCAAGCGTCCAAAAAATGCGATGCAACACTTGTCCGGAACTTGATGAAGAGCATTCGATCCAAAGTACGAAAATTAGTGAAGGAATAACATAAATTTCATCCGGTCTTCATTATGTTCAAGTTTAACCTCGTACAATTAAGGATCAATTTTTTGTATGAATAAAATATCGGTTTTCAACATAATTTGAAAGAAAGTTTGTGGATAGCTTATTTTCGATACATTCCTTAACAATTCTGTCAGCCAAAATGTGCAAGTCAACTGCGAAATGGAAAAAATCGGAGGTGGGTGGTCCCAGAAACGTCAGGACGGTGATCTTCAATTACAGTTTGAGTGACTATAAGCATAGATTTGAATCAGTAGTGGGGGAATACTGGTGGTCTACCGACACAACGTCAGCATGAGCTTATGATTGTTTTGGAAAATTTCAATACAACAATCGCTTTTGAACGGTACATTGGGATCGTGGTAAATGGCGGTTAACATTTCATCACCAAGGCTTCACAATCAAAGTTTGCAAATGAACTGACCAGTGGATACTGGCATTACGGATGTGGAACCGTTTGGTTATAAAGCGTTGGACAGAAATAACTTGAACGAAGTTTATGGTACCTTTGCCAGAAGGCGAGGAATTTGGTTGAATTCATTCAGTTGAGGCATTCAGTACAATCCACTGAAGCTTCTTTATATACGCAAAAACAACCAATAAACCTCAACCACTCCTACAGATCCTTCCAGAATCTCTTTTCAAAACTCCCGCGCACTTCAAACATACCTGAGAAAACACCTTAGCCAAACAAAGGAAAGTTTACAACAAGTCATATATTTCTTTCGCCACTCGTTCGTGCAAACGTTTCGCCTTGCATGTGCGATACATCCCATATGGAAGGAGCAACTAATCTTCGTGGTAGCAATTATTTTGATTTATCTCCTCGGTGTCTTGGTTCGGCATCTATGGCAGTAGCGTGGCGAGATGGTGGTAGACCACAGAATAGCCATAGCCAAGTTGCTTCCCGGACGCAGGGCAGCAACATAAGAGCAACTCCAGCGAACAATGCCGATGAAAGTTTTCATTATTTTCTATCGTCACGAACGACCGGAAGTTCAACAGTCGGTGGCTGGTGGCTAGGAGGAGCTCGAGATAAAAGTTTGGAGATGTTTCAGCAACGTCGTAAATCTCTTAACACTCTAATAGGTGTGTGGAAGGCTGGATTGTGGCTCTGTTTGATGGTAAAAGGTGAAACTAATAAGACGTTGAATCTGCATAAAGGTCAAAACCAGTTTGGCAAATAATAAGATATTTTTTAGTTAAATTTAAGGATAAAGAACAAACAACAATTAATTATAATTGCTATTTGATGGACCCCAAGGACAAGGAACTGAACATTTGTTATGGAAAAGAAAAACCACCGCTAAGTGCAAAATCTGCTTCTTAGAGCTCGATGTGTATCAATCCGGCATGGGAAGCGAACATATGCTCACATCATCAATTACGAACTAAATGAAGTTTTTTCTCCGTTGTCTATCGCCCTCACTTCCACCCTCCACCGGAACAGTTCCAGAACTCTGTTCCGAATGAACTGCAAATGAAGCAACAAGAGTGTAATTAAACAACAATACACAGAATGCACTCTCATTTTGCACGTCGGTGATATCGTCGGTTGTACTCTGTCATCCTAAAGGACTTGAGGGAAAAAGAAGACATCAACTTACCGCAAAAGTAGTTTCCTCACGTTGGGGTCCTGTAACGAGCATTACACCGCAATTCGTTACATCTCATCTCCTCGGGGTATGATCCCGGACCGTTAGTATCGTAGCGCGTCTTGAATGCGACCACGGGGAAGGGCATCATTCTTCATCAACACAGGTGACTTCCAAAAGTGATGAGTAGGCACTTTGAGATGACCGTCTACACCATTCCGGAAACGCACAACGGCAGCGGTTGCGGGAAAAATTTCTCATTAGGTAGGAAAATTAATGATCTCTTGCCACGGGGGTGAGGCCAAAAGTACAAGCATAGAACCTGAAGCAATAAGGATAGCAAGTTGTTCTTAGAAGTTTTTAGCAGAATACAATCAACTCACTGGAAGGAATGGGTTACCGAAATTAATTCGGACGTGACTTGAATGCTGGAAATCTAAGCCACTTGCCTTGTTTGTCTTTAGGAAAGAAGACAAAGCAGGAGCTTTTGGCGATTGGTGATTGAGAATTGGTTATGGTTTCGTCATTTCAATGCGTGAATTTAGGAGAAATGGAACTCTTATTTTTGGAGGATTTTTTGTCATAAGATTTGTTAATACTCACGCGAGAAATTTAACAACACCGTTCAATTGAAATCGCAATCTCAGTGCACCGTCTCTCACTAACTTGTAGTCCTTACAAAACTCAGAACGAAACACCGTCAGTTTGCTGCATAGTCAAATGAATTTCAATGTAGTGCCACCACCGCGATTTGTCTTTCCACACGAACTCAGTAGAATTTCCGAACCCCTAGTGCGTTCTCAAAGTGTGGGTTGGGCAAAGTTTCCTCGCTTGTCCTGCGGCCACGACGAAGCTCGTTCTTTCTTTCTTTCCGTCGTTGTCTCTGATGAGAGACTCTGATAGCACTTGTTCGCTTTTCTAAGATGAAGTAATTAAAAATGATAATTTTCCTCTTACCGAGAAATCCCGAAGCGAGAGGGTTCGTACCCTGGAGGGCTTACCTTGTAGTTGCTGATGATCTTGAAGGTCTGCAGATTGTTTCTGTGCTCTGAACTTGGGATGTGGTTTCCTTCCTCCCCGGGAGCCATTTTCAGCATTGGTATGATAGAAGCAACACAATGATGGCACCAATCGTGGGTTCAGTTGTGTTGACTCTAACCGGGGCACCTATTTGTAGTTTGTTTGCATGTCGTTGCAATTAATAGCTTCGCCCTAGCTCTCTCCCGCCATTAGCTACGGTGTTGTGCTGAGTGCCATCGCGGGAATGAAGCAATGATGTTGGACTGTTGGAGATCGTTATCCACAGTAGTGGCACATTTTGCCAAGAGTGCGAAAATCACTTCCTCGTAGCGGTGATGAAAATTGCGCCACCCTGGCACTTGCCAATTTGGATGTGTTATTTAAAAGTTTTCGCTCGTTATCTGTGGGTCCTGTTTGGAGGAACTTGTAAACAATTTGCAGAAGAAATGTTTTCAATAACAAGCGCTTAGGGTTTTTAGTAAGAATCAGTTAATTTAATAAAATAAATCCCAGACGGGGCGAATCGTACCG
>JASCZW010010274.1:0-37560 GCA_034211315.2 Aedes japonicus
CATTCATATAAGTAGTTCAATTGTATAATTAAAACTGACCTTCTTTTGCTCCAATATAAATCTGTATATGATATAGTTTTCCTTCCCGGGTCCTCAAAAACGGGTAGTAAATGGTTCCAATTGTCTTTCTTCTTTATGGCATTAAGTACCATTCCATGATTCGCCACTTGCTCTCAGCTGGTAGTTAGAACCGCCACAGTTCGCCCGTTTGTGTTATGGGAAACAAAGCATGACCGGGGAGTATTTTATAGTTTTATTAATAAGATGCATTCGCCTCGGCTTTTTTATTCACCGATATTTCAGAATGATCAATATCGGCTGAGAAAGGGAAATATTCATGTTGGTGAATCAATTTTGACGCCAGCTGTGGTCCAACCCACTGGATGGAAACAGTTAAAATTTTATCTTTACTGTTATTGTAATATTTTTCTAGGCTATGGTGAAATTGTTATGCTACCTAATTTTTTCACAAATATACGGATTTTTGAAATGGGAACGACTATTTTCATGTATGTTAAAGGGTGATACGGTCAAAATTTGGTCAAGGGAAAACGCGTGTAAATCGGTGAAATCGTTTATTTAAAAATCAAATTAAATTTCTTTAAAGTTCAATTAGTATAAAATTCAGGAAAAATATTCAGTTAGGCTTCCGCTTTTCCAAATCCGAATTTCCGAGCCTTACGCTTGACCCTGCCATCAGATTCTTGTACAGCCACCTTGTCCACCTTCTTCGCCGCAGAAAGCCAGTTTGCCTTGAACTGCTGCTCGTCCTTAGCAGTTTTTTTGGTCTTCTCTAGGTTCCGCTTGACAATAGCCTAGTATTTCTCAATTGGGCGGAGCTCTGGCGTGTTGGGAGGGTTCTTGTCCGTGGGAACCACCTGCACGTTGTTGGCGGCGTACCACTCCATGGCCTTTTTACCGTAATGGCAAGATGCCAAATCCGGCCAAAACAGTACGGAACAACCGTGTTTCTTCAGGAAAGGCGGCAGACGTTTATTCAAACACTCTTTCACGTAAATTTCTTGGTTGACAGTCCCGGAAGCTATGAAAATGCTGCTTTTCGCCACAGGTACAGATGGCTTGCCAAACCAGATATTTCTTTGCGAACTTTGACAGTTTCGTGTGCTTGAAAATATCTGCTACCTTTCCCTTCCTTTGCCGTATAAAACTCCTGTCCCGGAAGCTGCTTGTAGTCGGCTTTGACGTAGGTTTCGTCGTCCATTACCACGCAGTCAAACTTCGTCAGCATCGTCGTGTACAGCCTCCGGGATCGCGCTTTGGCCGTCGTATTTTGTTTATCATCGCGATTTGGAGTCACTACCTTCTTGTAAGTCGATAGTCCGGCTCGTTTTTTGGCTCGATGCACGGTTGTAGACGATACACCCAGCTTATTTGCGGCATCTCGGAGGATAGGTTAGGGTTTCGCTTGAAACTACCGGCAACTCTCTTTGTCGTCTCAGCGGCTTCCGGTTTTCGATTTCCCCAATCCAGACTTCCTGGCTGTCGACAAACGTTCCTCAAACACTTTAATTACATTTGTAACGGTTGATTTGGCAACTTTTAGCGATTTTGCCAACTTTGCGTGCGAGTAGCTCGGATTTTCGCGATGCGCGAGCAAAATTTTGATACGCTGCTCTTCTTGCTTGGACGGCATTTTGACAACTGAAGAGTGAATTCCAAAATCAAAATAGGAGCAACATTCTACACACACACCTTCAAAATGAGGGTGTTCAGGTTTTTAAATGCAAAATTGAAAGAAACACGTCAAGTTGATATTGACCAAATTTTGACCGTATCGCCCTTTATCATAACTCCAAATTCAAAAAATTTTATCAACATGAAATTTTGGGCGCAAATGGTCAATATATTGATTTTAATAATCAATTTTGCAAAATTTGCAGCCAAAAATATTGATAACTGACATAATTAGAGAAGGTTGAACAGGACGTTTTTTGGAAGCAAATTTGTGATTGTTTTTTTTTTGCTACTGAGTGTAGGACTATTATTTTAAGAAAGACCTCTCTTCAGATCGCATGTTGAGAGAATGTTGATTATGTGTTCCTCCTTAGTTAGGAGTTTATATCCGCTGGTTTGTCGGAGATCCGGCATCTCAGAGGTAAATGTTCGCCTACTTGAGAAGATAAATTTTCTTTTTCACCCGCTTGGAGAAACAGATGAGAATGTGAGAAGCGAGAGACTATTATACGCTCCCAGCAGTTTTCGCGAGAGAAGCAATGGCGATGTATAATTTTCGGAGAGCATGAGTAGCTGATAAATCGTTTCTTTTTCAGTGAATCCTAGGTAATTATTTTTCATTTACTTTTGACACCTGAAAATTCACCCGTCTTCATGCTTGTTTTATTCTGCATTTTAACTCGATAACAAGGCAATTTTTCTTCATGTCGTAACTCCTCGTTTTATGCCCTTATTGAATTTTGGAGCGAGAAATTTTCGCATATGCAAGAGAGAGATAATGAATTATCGGCGAAAAAGGAGAGATGAAAATGTGAACGGTTCGCTACTCATCGACAATCAGCTTGAGAGAAGAGCATGGTTTTACCCAGCTGAGTGAGAATTTCGATCTTTGATATCAGATTGTTTCTAGTAAACAATTTGTACATAATTGATTTATTGTTTCTAGTAAACAATAGGTAATAGGTTACTTGCAAAATCGTAAACCACACGGTTAAATCCTGATATAGCCCACCTTCAATTGTTTTCATAATTTGTTTCTATGTATCATTCAAATTGAACAGTTTGACGTTTCTAAACAATATTAAATCAAACACACCTTCTGTCGAGTTGCAAGTGTTTCTGTTTCGGTGCATTTATTTTCCACATGAAATCTTTGTACTTCCTTGAAGTAAATCGGCGTTCAATAATGTCTCGTGTAAAATTAATAATTTCTATGTATGTACCACTCGAGCGATGCTAATGAAGTGTATTTTGTAAGATGTTCTTCTAGATCCTCGCAAACATAGGGCCTCATTGATGCCCAGCTTGAAAAACCGTTATAATGGAGCGCCAAATATAACATATTTGGATTAATTTGATTAAAAACGCGAAAATTCAACCAATTAAGCTTTAAACAACGACTACTAACCTCTTAAACACCCTCACATCAAGTTACCACCAACAACTGTTTCTCATACGTTCTTTGAACGACTGAAATCAACAACTCCATGGTAACTGATTCCCTTACAGAGCTCTCAGCACCCTCATCAGGTCGTTCTTCAAAGCGGAGCGTTCCTCGCCAAGAACTCACTCGTGCGAAAATGGCTGTGGGCTTTCCACTGGAATCGTGCCCCCTTCTGCCGCCCCTGCTGTATGGCTTGGCCAAGTTGAATCAGCGAAGGAAAAATATTCACATGTACCACCTCAACGAAACAAACCTCTTCTCGACGGCTCATCGCTTGACTGCCCCGCACCGGAATTCAGCCAAGCGGCTTGAACCGGAAAGGCAAAAGGGATCACCAAGCGTCTGAGAAGGTGGTGGGAATTTAGAAACATGGCGAAACGTGGCAAAACAAATACCAGACGGATATGGAGGAGTTAAGCTGCAAGTGAATTCCTCAAAGCAGGGATGTTTGTTTACTTTTGAAAATTTTAGTAGCTAACTGTGGGATGTTCTTCGCCCATGAGTTCGAAGTATTTTTGATGACGTAAAACGATCCGCTAAACGGTTTATTGTTCGGCTAAGAATAGGCACAGCACTTTAACTGAAAAGATGATTCACTCGACGTAATTCAACTTGATACGGTCGCTTCCGTCTTGCACCGACTGTCCGATTTCTCACATCATCATCCATCACAGAAAAATTCACTCCTCAATCGGATCACTTCCGGGGCTCCATCCCATTGTAGTGCAAACAACGAAACCCAACACCCTTTGGTCGTCGTAAACTCCAACCCATCGCCAGCAATCAGTTCGAAGCAATACGGAATAGAGGAAAGGGCACAAAGAGCGAAAATCTCCATTCTCCGTAGCCCATCACTCGGTTTAATGATTCAGTTAGTGTCACTGTCATTGGCCATCAATATTCCGGGACGCGTTCTGGGGCTGGCGGATGCTGCTACGTACAATGGATGGGAATGACTAGAATAGCAGCCGGCACGTAGAAAGATGACCCGAGTTCGGATTTTCTTCCTTGTGCTGACGGATTGACTACCACTACTCTCGTCTACTGACGGAGCGTTCCCCGATGATTGGGGGTTGGAAGCCGAGCTTTTATTATCGAACGATATTACTAGAGTATTACACCAAGCAGAGGGTGCACAATGTGTTGGAATTGGGAAAATTTGGGCAAAAATTAGTAGATTCGTGCAGATGTTCTCAATTTAAACAAGTAGGTTTGTGAACTGATTGTTTCTTCTTTTTTTAACAATTCAAGCTTATTGCTTGCTCTCAACTAAGTTTTCTAGATATACTTCCACATTTATTAATTGTAATTCTTCGATGCAAAATGCCATACTGCTTACTGTCATCCTTCCGAACAATATAGTTCACAGATTTTGAACTCTAAAACGTTGGATTTTCAACTTTAAAGTCCAAAATTTTCTTCTTTTGGCTTGCATCTGTCACAATTGGGCTCAACTATGAAAGTCGAGTCGAGCAACTCGACTAGACAGTTGTCACTGTCGAGATGAGCAACATTACGCATTACAGCAGCCGACTGTATCTGATCGAGTCGACAACCGAACTCGACTGTTCGCTGGAATGTTGAAATTTTTCAAATTTGCCATTGGAATATTACACCATACAATAACTCAAGACTTTCATCAATTTGGCTGTCATTTTTGACATTCCAAAAATAAGTTTTCACATTTTTCACTTTTGATATTATGTTTACGTTACTCAGAAAACCTCATCGAGTCGCTGAAGAGGAGTTACTTATTATTATGATTTCAGAAGGAAACCGAATTTATCGACTAGCGACAATCGATTTTACTCTCGTTCTGCACGTTATACCTAATGTCGAAAGTAGTGCACTGGTTGACGCATCTGATCTGATGATGAACTCTTTCCTTTTTGGGTGTGTTTTGATTCGCAACGTCTTTCCCCATGTGCGCTTCAAAAAAGAGTGCATACAAACTACCGCTAGAAACTATCACAAAGCTATCAGTGGTACATGAGCGCGTACCAACACGTTACTTTTGCCTGTTGAGGTGGCGGATCTCGTCCGTGCCTCGACCAACCCCGCAGTAGGATGTTAGGCAAAAGTAACAACCTTGTGTACTACTTTACCCATGCCTTTTCGTTCAATTTTCAGTACTTCTATACTATTTCCAACCTACCGTACACGGACGGAACTCTCAACACTTTCTTCATATCTTTCATTCTAGCAAACATTTCTGTCTACTTTTGGTGCCTCATGGTGACGAGCGAACATCTCCTTCTACATCCTAGTCGTTTTTCCACGCACGGAGAATACAAAACATTCAATAGGAAACTGGTTATTTAAAATTTGCTCACTGCTGTTGTAGAACTCCTTGGTCCCAAGTGCACCTGACCCCTTGCACCTCGCAATACATTCTTCCGCTTTTCTGTACAAGAATCTTTGTTTTTGTTTTGATTCGGTTTGTTAATTTGGCAGGATGTATGAAAGATTCTTCGATGTGAGCAGAGGGTTAGTCATTCTGCCACGTTTTGTTTCAGTGTGTCGGAAGGACTTTCTGTGTTTCAACTTATCTGTCAATAGTACAAGCGAAATTTTTGCTTATTGGCAACTATGGTTCTGTTTGACGTTTAATACACGAACATATATGCATCATTTAAATCACATCAGTGCAAGCGCGAGGGAAATAAAACAATGAGAAAACAAATGAACGGTTCGTGTAAGTGTTGCCAAAAATTAATTTATCTTTCATAAGTGTGTTTGAAGTGTGTCGGATTGTGTTTTTCAAGGTGTTAACACATAGTGGCCGAGTGACTTACCCCTGGTTATGATTAAAATTGTTAGGGTGATTCATTAAACTTGAAACCGAATTTTGGATCGATATGCTGGTACATCCTGAGCCAAAAACTATATCCTTTTTAGTCTTCCAGCGCCTGCTAACACTACAGCACTACAGAGACAGCTGACAGTCGAAAGTTACTTTTTGTGTGTGCCCCAAAATGATTTCTTCACCAATTTTATCAGATAATCTTTTAAATTTTTTTTATAGAATTTCCCAAAGATTCTATGAAAAGTTCTAAGACATTCTTCGGGATATTCCTTCTGGCGTTTCTATAGGTACACACTACCAAAATGTCACATAAATTTCTCTTCTGAGACCGAAACATGCGAGCGTCCTTCAGTACATAAGAATGAGTTGAAATAGATGCGAAAATAAATTCAATCAAACACATCTTTCGTCGAATTGCGTATGTGTTAGTCTCTAGAGATATAATTTTACACGAAATCTTTCTTTACGTTCCCCAATTTTTACAAACTTGAATTACGTCTCAGGTTAAATTCACAATTTCTAAATGTGTATTCTTTAGAAATTTGTAGGCATTATTCTAGGATTTCTTTCAGGAGTTCCTTCTAGCACCTCATCAGCAGTATTCCAAAACATTCTTGTGGTGATTTTTTTGGAGGAATCCCGAGCTTGTAAAGTTTTGTGATTCTAAAAGAATCTCTGGAGGACACCTGGAAGAACTACACAAAAACTAAAAGATAATTTTTGAAGTAATTCCTGGAGAAAATCCTGATTTGTTGGAGAAATCTAAGAAGAATGGTTTGCATGAATCCCATAACCTCATTTATTTAATTCTGAATTTAAAAAAATCCGCAAAGGGTTTTGAAAAAACAAAAATCTTTTAATTTTGTCTGAATTTTCTAGATATCTGAAGGAGTTCTGACGTATAGTTCTCCGAAAAAATACTTCAATAATTTCATCAAGTATGCCCCTGGAGAAGCATTTGTCTCAATGTTCCTGAGGAGAATTTTATAATTATCAAATGTACTGGTTCATTGTGCACGCTACACTTACAAAGGGCTTCCACCTGGAACAATTGATTCGTTCAATCCCAGGAATTCCAGATGATACAATGTATATTGGAATAGGAGCCTTTAAAAGTTCTGCATCCATCTACCACCAGGTGGCTATCGTTGCAGTCAATTGTCAAAAGGAATTTGGAATGGTTTTCGGAGCTCGTGTTGTTTTTCTCGTTCCAATCCAACAGAGACATCAATCAAACCACACAGCGCATTTACTGTCATCCTAATGACACGATGCCCATTATCAATCAAGCGCATCGTGTCTTCCAGATTTTCTTTGAAAGCGGCCAGGAACAGGCCATCGAAAATGAGTTTCATGAGCTAAGGATGGCAATCATCTGACAGGACATCGAGGTGCAAGAGTTGGATGACTTGAAAACTTGTTGGAGCTGTGTTTCAAACGCGCAGATGGGAAGCAGGCTTTTCCATTGCTAAGAAAGTTATTGCAAACTTTCTTATAATTCCTGTACTTCTAATTTCCTTTCGAAAGAATATCCGTTGTATTTAAGATAAGCAAAAATTAAAGAAAGTATAGCATAGCATAGCATTTTCTGACTATACATAATCCTAAGTTAGCTGCTGTAGAGACGATGGAAGCGCCAGAAGAGCTGGCTTGGGTGTGACAGACTCTTCATTCATCGATCTCATTGCACAACAACTGGCCAGGTCCTGATGATCAGCAAGGGATGGGAGGGAAGTGTTGATTAGACGTCTACTAAAGAAGATGCTGAGAACACAAGCTACCTTCATAGACATCTGGAGTTTGAAGTTGGATGAAATTGTGCGGGAGGCTTTCCTTGGCCAGAAAGCATGTATAAAGTTCGTTGGGAGTGACGGAGCTAAGAAAGTTAAGGCACTCCTTTGTTGTCCGGATTTGTGGGCTAGAACACAGAGCTTCCCTACTTTTTCCAGGCTCTTCTTGCGTGAGAGCTTGTCCGTCGCTTAAAACATGAGCACTAACTCTTGTCCTACACGCTCAAAACTGCCTCTGTATCATTTGTATTACTGTCCCTTTTTTTCTCACGGAAAAGTTACTCAATTTTCGTAAAAAGTGGATATACTCAATTTTTGACTAGATCCAGTTTTTACGAAAATTGAGTAACTTTTCCGTGTGAAAAAAAGGGATAGTAATACGGAAGAAAGAGATGGAGTTCTGAGCGTGTATGGTTATAGCGCCATTACTCGCTTTCTGGAAAGAGAAGCAGGATGCATGGACAAGCCCGTCTTCTCTTCCCAACCACACACATATATATTTAGGCATGACATCAAATACTGTCCCTAAATTAGGTAAAGCATTTCAATTTAGGAACTAGCATTACTAGCTTTACGTTTTTAGAATTTAAATTATCTCAGTACCGAACAGCCTATTTGCACCGATTCATACCAACATGAAGAATACTGTTGTTGCTTGAAAACATGCATGGGAAGAAATGTGACTAAACGTTAATAACGTTATACTTTTATTATTAATATATTCTATGTTCCATCAACATACTATAATATTTAGTTTGGTGAGAAAAAGAAACTGTGGGATATACCCTAACCAGCTGCAGAATCCATCTTGTACCTTCATCCCACCCTGCAACCGAACGAACGTACTTGTACGCACATACTCACACTCTCGATACATATCGTTCACTCAACAAGCTCGGACATTTGTGTTCCGCTTCCCTAGCGATGTCTGATTTTCTGAATTAATCGATTAACGGTTAATCACGTTAGTGTTGAAAAGTTATTCGATTTGTTCGATTAATCGTCCACAATTAATCGATTAGCTTAAGTAGTTCGATTAGTTGTCAACATTTCTATAATGGGGAATAAGTGAATAATTAACACTTCAGCAATAATCTTAATCACAGTTTAATCATTTTTTAATACAATCTAACATTATTGATCCAACAAGCATGTGTATTGTAGTGTATTCTGACATCACTGTTTGCTTGCACTTGTTTACCTTACTGAGCGCATATTTTGTTTATGTTTTTTCTCCGTTTCATATCGTGCTATAATTACTAATTCATCGTTCTCAGTGTTATTAATGTTTACCATACAACTTTTCGAGTGAAGTCTTGTTTGTGTACGAGCTAGTTTTTAAGAATTAGTGTTGTAATTTTTCGTGAAAGTGGTCCTTAAACATTTCCCCTACCACCTCCCTTCGCGTCGATTTTTGTTTTGTTCTGTGTGAGTAGTAACTTTCGAACATCGACAGTGAGTGGTAACTTTCGAACAGCCGACAACATTTTGTCCAAGCTTTTAAGCCTATCATCGCTATAAAGTTTCGTTACCGTTTTAATTCACCACTTGTGCTACGTGTCGTATACAGCAAGGCGTTGTGATCACCGTTGAGGGACATGGAAAAGAATTGCGCTAAATGCAGTCTGACCATTACTGGCATTGATTATGTTGCCTGCCGTGGTTACTGTGGTTCCATGTTCCACATGACATGTTCTGGTGTGTCTCGAGCACTATTGGGCTATTTCTCGTCACATCGGAAAAACCTATACTGGATGTGTGATAACTGTGCTGATTTGTTCGATAACTCCCATCTCCGCACCATAACGAAACATGCGGATGAAAAATCACCTCTGACATCGCTTACTGATGCTATTAATAGCCTGCAAACGGAAATAAAAAGATCTCTTCCAAGCCGGTACTGTCATTACAATCCCCAAAACTCAATCGCTGGCCGACAGCTAGTGAATCAATACGTGCCAATAAACGGCCCCGAGAATTCGATTCAGGGATACGCACATCTTCTGAGTGTCAATCCGGATCAAAGCACCTCAACCCAAACGTAGTTTCAGTACCTATCAGCATGAAACCAATGGATAAGTTTTGGCTGTATTTTTCGCGTATTAAACCTGATGTGACGAACGAAGCAATTATGGAAATGGTTAAGGCAAACTTAGGACTGGAAAACAATCCCGATGTGGTAAAACTGGTCGCCAGAGGTGCTGACACAAGCAACATGTCATTTATCTCGTTCAAAGTTGGTCTCGATCCAGCCTTGAAGAACATCGCACTTGATCCCTCGACATGGCCAGAGGGAATAATGTTTCGACAGTTCGAGGACTACAGCTCCCAAAAATTTCGGAGACTGTCTACTTCAAATTCAGGCGCATAACCAGCAGCACTCAGAGCTACTCCAACAGTGACAATGCAACTACAAGCAAGACTCTACCGCAAGATTTTACTCCGGGACGCACCGAACACAGCACTCTGGAAGCCCTCAATCCCCCCACCGTAGTCGAGCCATTCCAGCCAGCGACCAGCAGCCGTCCCGGCCCTACGTGTGGGTGTGGGGAAAGGGGCTTCCAAAACGTGTATTCAGGCAAGTACGTTTGCGCTAATTGCCCAGCAAGACATGAATCGCTCTCCGATTCCAGGCCAAGATCCAGCTTATCGGTTTACTACCAGAATGTGCGAGGTATGCGCACCAAAATTGCTCGCCTTCGTATGATGTTGTCTAGTTGCGACTACGATTTGCTCGTTATCACCGAAACCTGGCTTCGTGACGACATCGAAAGCGCAGAGATTTCTCCCGACTACACATTTTTCCGCTGCGATCGCAGTGCAGCAAGCAGTCATCACTCACGAGGTGGTGGTGTGCTGATAGCCGTGAAGCATCATTTACGCTGCGAGGCGTGTCCACTGTCAAATAGCGAACAATTGGAGCAAGTAGCTGTTCGGGTGAGTCTGGATCACTGCTCCCTCTACATCATCACAATTTATATCCCCCCCAACTCGTCCGCTGACCGGTATTCTGACCATGCAAATGCAGTGCAGAGCCTCGTAAACAGTGCGTCAGCAAAGGATATCATTTTGTCTTTGGGTGACTTCAACCTCCCAAATTTGCGATGGGAGTTGGACGAAGAGTTAAATGGCTACATCCCTACGAACATTTCATCAGAACACGAGCAGTCTCTCATCGAAGCATTATTCGCTACCGGTCTTCGGCAAGTTAATCACTTCGTGAACATCAACAGTCGAATCCTTGACCTAGTTTTTGTAAGTCTGCCAGAACTTCTAGATCTAGTTGAACCTCCTGCACCACTTTTACCAATTGACAACCATCATGCGCCGTTCGTTTTGCTATTTGACGTGGGCGACGCTATTCCGACTTCAATCGACGACGTTGACAGTTTTGGCTACGATTTTAACAGGTGTGATTTCGATCAGTTGAATATAGCGTTTGGAGAGGTTGATTGGAGCTTTCTCGCGCGGACCGTAACGATCGATGAAACATCTGTAGCATTTTACGACAAGCTCTTCGAAATTTGCAGCATTTTTGTACCGCGCAAACGACGTGCGGTTAACTCAAATTTCAACAAACCGTGGTGGACCGCTGAGTTGCGACATCTTCGCAACTTACTCAGGAAGGCACGCAATCACTATTTCCTCTCGAAATTGGAAGCCGACAAAACCATTCTAAGAGAAGTTGAGACTACATTCAAATCTGTTTTGCAATCCACTCACGACGAATATTTATCCGAGATTCAAGCAAGCATCAAACAGGAACCAACACGTTTCTGGGGTTTCGTTAGAAAACTGAGATCCTCTGCAAGTATTCCTTGCAACATTACATACGAGAAGGCTCATGCTAGCTCTAACGCAGAAGCCGCTAATCTCTTCGCCGAATTCTTCGAGAATGTGTTCAGTAAGTCGTGTCCTGTACCTCGTCACAATTGCTTCGCGCATATTTCTTCGCACAACATTAACTTTCCCGTCATCCAATTCTCCTCTGATGAAGTACTGAAGGTCATTTACAATCTCGACTCCAAGAAAGGATCCGGAACAGACGGCATACCACCACTACTCCTGAAAAAGTGTGCTATGAGCCTCGCAGCCCCTGTCACGATTTTATTCAACCGATCGCTTAGCGAGAAAACATTTCCTTCCGTTTGGAAGAATGCTTCTATCGTCCCCATCCATAAGTCAGGAAACGTCAACCGAGTCACAAACTATCGTGGTGTTTCCATTCTGTGTTGTTTAAGTAAAGTTTTCGAAAAGCTGATGCACAATGTTCTCTACACAGTAGCCGCGCCATTAATTTCTGAAAATCAACACGGCTTCATGAAACATCGCTCAACAACAACAAACTTGATGTGCTACGTTACCTCACTGTCACGAGAAATTGAATTGGGAAGACAAGTGGACGCGGTGTATGTCGATTTTGCTAAAGCATTCGACACAGTTCCTCATATTTTGATAATTGACAAATTCAAACGCATCGGCTTTCCTGACTGGCTAACGAAGTGGCTTTTACATATCTTTCTGGCCGCACAGCGCACGTAGTGGTCAATTCATCAAGATCTCGTCAACTCAACATCACATCAGGAGTACCTCCAAGGCAGCGTATTGGGCCCGCTGTTATTTAACATCTTCGTTAACGATTTGTGCTTGTGCCTCTCGTCGTTCAAATTATCGTTCGCCGATGATCTCAAATTTTTCGTGTAATATGTTCTCCACGCGACTGTTTTGCCTTACAAGAGGATATTAACACATTGTTAATCTGGTGTAGCGACAATGGCATGCGTGTTAATAACGATAAATGCAAAGTTATATCCTTCACTCGCTCCAACAATCCCGCTCATCACCAGTACAGCATGGGGTCAGCGCATCTGGATCGTGTGGCTTCAATCTGCGACCTGGGAGTTACCATCGATGCCAAGCTACAGTTCAATCAGCATGTGGGAATCACGACTGCTAAAGCCTTCTCAGTGTTAGGGCTAATCCGCCGGCACGCCTCTGAGTTCAACGACATCTACGCTTTAAAATCACTATATTGCAGTTTGGTACGGAGCATCCTCGAGTATGCGGCCCCCGTTTGGTCTCCTTATTATGTGGCACCCATCGTTTCCATTGAACGCGTACAGAAGAAGTTCGTTCGTTTCGCACTTCGTTCACTTCCTTGGAATGACCCGGACAATCTCCCTCCGTACTCGGACCGTTGCAAACTAATAAATTTGGAACTACTGACTGTCAGGCGTATTAAAATGCAGCGTCTGCTAGTTTTTGACATCCTAATCGGCGTTATTGACTGCCCTGCGCTGCTTGAGCAGATTTCACTGAACGTTCCTCCTCGTCGACTTCGAAATTATCCGATGCTTGCTGTTCCTTATCACCGCACTAACTACGGATATAATAATCCATTAGATTCGTGCCTTCGCACTTTTAATTCAGTATGTGACGAATTCGACTTCGATATATCCAAAAATGTTTTTAAAAACCGAATAAGTAGAATTGTTTAGACTTTAAGTTATTGAAAACTAGTATTAAGTAGTTCAGTCTGTACGATAGTTTTTATCGAAGACGGTGATAATAAATAAATAAATTAAAGATCTTGTGTTCACCATATGCCATCATGAAAGTCCAAGTTGGGACCAGACAAACGGTTTCTCGGTTTGGTTATTACTTGGCCAGCCTTAGAAAACAACCGTTCTGAAGGTACGGAAGTCGCAGAAATACAAAGGTATTTCATCGCTACTTTAAACAGATTGGGGTATTGACTTCGCATAGTTTCCCAAGTCAACAATGAGTCGCTGCAATTTCCTTAGTTTGTTCCGCTAGAAAAGGAAAACTGTGTTAGAATTAAATGTTATGATATAGAATTATATGCATTACACCCACCAACCCAAAATAAAGCTGACGACGCCGTTAGAGGACTTTAGAAATGAATCTTCTTATATCGTGGATCAAGAAGTGTTGCAATTGCCAATAACCTCACTTTTTCAATGTCCTTGAAAAATTTCGAAATGAAGTGTAATATCCTTTCCTTCAAAACAATGGCTTCCTTTGACTGAAGTTCCATATTTGCATAACTCTGAAAGTATATAGTATATAAATGAACACTGAGGTACAATTCCTGCCAATTTGAGATATTTACTATTTTCAATAAGTGCAGTAGAGGAATGAACTTGCTACAAGTGGCGCACTTTTCAGCAGACATCTCCGAAGTGACTTTTTCAAATGGTTTAAATGTTCTGCATATATTTTTGAGAACGATATGCTCGTCGTCCGTTATTGAATGGAACACGAATAAACCAACCTAATGATTGTATATACGACCCTAAGCAATTAGCACACGCAAAGGAAACCAAATAAAGAAATACATTTATTTTACATGTTTTTATTTTTTTTAATCGAGTGGTTAATCGAAGCAAATAAATCGAGTATCTCGATTACAGAGTTTAAGCTGTGTTCACGCCTGATCATGGATACCTGAAACGAAAGAGAATATTATACATTAATTGTTATGTTATATATTCTCCGTGCGAGGAGTAACGATTATGATGTAGAAGGAGATGTTTGCTCATCACCATGAGGCACCAAGAGTGAACAACCATGTTTTTGGCTAGAATGAAAGATATGAAGAGAAAGTTTTGATAGTTCCGCTAGTGTGCGGCAGGCTTGAAATGTAATAGATGTTTTAGGAAAATTGAGCGAAAAGGGTATGTGCATTAGTGGTAGTCTGAACCAACGACATTTTTGCTGAGTCCGTTGCTTGAGTCCGTTGCTTGAGTCCGTTGCTTCAACCTACCCCGCAGTGGGATTTTAGGCCAGTCCGAAAACAAATCCCCTATCGCGTCGTATTCACTTGACCCGTCGAATCAAATTATCGGTGTGACTTGCCCCACGAAAAGGCAAGTAGTTCCCGAACAAGCTGATTGATTAAAAATTACTCGATTATTTGAGCAATTACTCGATAAATCGATTAATCGACGCTTCCCCTCATTCAACAGTCAACCGTCGTCAGTGCAAGTAGTGCAGTAAGTGGTTCCTGCGTTGGGCGATTCCCGTGGATCGGAATGCTAAATTCCACAGAAACCTTATCTCCATTCCTCCTTTTTTCATTAGCATCGTCTTCCTCTCCGATTTCTACAAGCGTCACACCGTCTGACTTATCGAAATGCTCGAAATTCTTATGCCATTATTACTCCTACACTTGCTAAAACAGATGCCGTCCATGGTCCAGGAAGGGAGTCCTCAACTATTTAGGTCGTATGAAAAGCCACAGCCACAACTTTCGCAGTTTGTTAAATTGCTAGCAAAAGGACACTCTCCGGGCAACCCGTCCGGTTTGCCCAGGATCCCTGAGTCGTTGACCACTTCTCCAGTGCACACACTTAGAAAAAATCGTGTAAATTTATGACTAAGAGAATGCACATAAATGGAGCGGCCTATTTGACTTAATAACTTGTTGCGTGGAAAATTAAATCAGTCAAATTAAATTTGGTCTGTAATCTTATTGTGACACGTAAAGAGTTGATGTAATATTTTTGGACAATGTAAATGTTCAATAGATGTAAAATCTTACTTGAAGAGAACGTTTCATAGAGAAATGTATGATGTATATTTTAACCCCAGTTTTATAATCAGGGGGTGCTAATACATGTATTGTGAAAAAAAGATCGATTTACCTATTTTTCTCTTCTTTGCATGCCTTGATGCAAGCAACAAAAAAATTCATGCCTTGATACGTAATGACTATATTACAGCTGAATAATTGATTAAGATTTGGCAACCACCAGCTGCTTGCTAGTGTGCAAATAATTGCCGATTTGCAAAATGCGCAGATCAGCTTACTGCCACAGCAAGCAAAAGAAAGTTCACACTTCGAGGACCATCGAAATATAACTGAAGCGCATATTATGCGAAGAAGGGAAGAGTTTTTCAGTTCACATGAATGGTCTCGTAATTTTAAAGGACAATGGCGAGCAACCAATATAATTTCTGAAGGTCGTGTAATATTATGTTCTATAGATTGACTCTTAGTATTATTTATAACGGATATATGAAATAATCTAAATAGAACATAAAGATACAGCAGCAATCCGTTACGTCGACCTCAATTGTGAGATTTTTTCGAATCGCGTTTCTTGTAGTTTTCATATTTTTTTAGTGTGCAGGGTCCAAAAATAATGACAGCACCATGAAACCTCTCAGAACTATGTTTTTATTTGAAGACCAGTCATGTAAGAATAATGCGGCAGATGAGAATATATCTTTACGCTATTAAAATTCTTTGACACATAGGGAAGCGGAACCTATTCTCACCATAGTACCTATATCCATCACATTCTGCAGCCATCCAAATTCAAACGTAAAAAGATGTTTAATTTCTCCAATAAATGGACGCAGTAACCAAGAATATATAATCCTGGCAAATAAAATTAGGTCTTGAATATAATTAGAAGCTACAAAAACGTTTCGGAGACTTAAATTTCGTTAAAATAATGAGCAGTCAGATTTTCAACACAATTGCTTACCTTTGCACTATAAATTCGTCGTATTGATCTAACCGTACTAGGGAATATACTCGAGCCAGACTCCAAGTTTTATCTCTAATTGCACTATATCCTCACATATTGTTGGTGCGTAATTGCACAAACCATAATCATCACACTTCACTTATTACACTAGCCACACGAGAATCTACGAATACGTGATAAAATACTACAAAACTATGGGATTAATTTTCACAATAATCTAAATACGCTTGCACCTATTCTGAACTGTGTTGACAATCGACGTAATCGCTTGATGTTGCACCGCTCACATACTGTATAGCATACACATCAACGCTAGTGTGCGTGTTCAATCATTCATAGAGCATTCTTTGCCCAACGTTTGGTGAGTCTTGTTGTCAATATTCTCATGGAAGAATAATAAACAAACCCTTTCATTTTGTCTTGGTTATATGCATGCTACCCAACACACGTGAAGTGCTGTCAAATGATCTACTTCATTTTTGGGTGTAGTAGTGAAGAGCGTTAACTTGTTTGTATTTTTTTCTTGATTAAAATCAGTACGATTAACATATGTACACAGATGGGATTTATTTTTTTTCCGTGATAATCTTAATATAGGTACATTGCAGTGGCAACTTTTCCATATTAAATTGGAAGAACATTATCAGAATCGAATGTTTTGTGTGTTGCTAAACGATTAACGGTAAGTGGACGAATAAATTGTGAATAACTTGTGTACTCAGTGTTCGGTATTCAGTGCATATTCACCTATTTCCACTGGAGGTCCGCTTATTGAGCTCAAAATAGGTTCCGCTTACCTATTAAATTGAAACTTGAACGACGCACTTAAAGAAAACATGTCATTATCGAAGCACAAGTTGCTTCGATCCCATATATTTTTGGCAAAAATTAAAGATGGAAACGAAACATAGTGTGGCAACCTGCTTATACCGAACATACAAACCTTCATACAAGTTCCCGGCAACCAGTATATGACTGCGAAAGACAAGTTCGATGTTCCAGAGTTTCTCAGGAAACAGCAAGCGTCAAAGTTCCTCCTTCCCATGACTTGGCAGGGAATTTGTTCGTGTGTTAAACGGAGCAAGCCCTTCGTGACAACTTTAACTGTAAATGGTCAAGTATACATGAATGAATGCCTGAAAAAACGACTGCTTCCGTTTCTCAAAACACACAATGTTCCTGCATTTTTTTGGTCGGACCTATCCTCTTGTTACTACTCCAAGGATGTTCTGGAGTGGTACAAGACGAATGGTGTCAATTTCGTGCCGAAGGATCTTAATCCTCCAAACTCTCCAGAGTTGCGGCCAATTGAAAAATATTGGGCTATAATGAAGCACGAACTTTGTAAGCATACTAGAGTAGCCACTACAGAACAGGAAATTTTGAAGTCATAGCGGAAAAAATCGGCTTAAGCGTTGCACAAATCTTATGCGTGGTATAAAGAAGAAAGTTCGGGCTTTTGGATTTGGTAAAGAAATACAGTGAAATAAAAATACCTAAATCAAGATTGAACTTTTTTTTTATTCCCTGAATATTTCACGACAATCGGTTGTGAGACTTGTTTTTGAGGACGAGTGATGCAATTTAACTGTCGACACCCTTTAAATGACGGGTGACGAAATGCGTCTGAAGCGAGCAACAAAGTTGGAGAAAGGTAGAAGTCGATGTAGGAAGATACAGAGGTAAAGCAAGGGAGTAGAAGCAGAAATCTAAAATGTAGTAAGCGGCAGAATGAAACATCACCGCGTGAAGAACAAGACAAAAAACGTAAAATGAAAAGCGAAAAAGGTGTAAAAGTAAGAATAAAAATATAACAAAATTTGAAAAAAAAAAAAGTGGTGATAGGAATGGAGAAGGAAAACTACAAACACGGAGATACTGTAGAAGAAGAGTAAAAGAAGAGATCGATATAATTAGAATAACAATTGACAAGGTGGAGTAAGAAAAAAAAAAGTGAAACAGCTGAAAAGAAGCGAATGAGCAGAGCGGATCAGCACTGATTGAGAGAAGCACAGAACGAGAAGCGAAGATAAGCCAAGAGAATCCCGAGAAAGGGTCAATACAGACAATAAAAAGTAGCAATTGGCATGTATATTTCATTCAGCTTCAATACCTTAACCTTACGCCTAACTCCACTCATTAGAATCATCTAGCTGCAACTTTTACTGTACGGAAACCGACTTTTTCTTCATGTCTTCCTCAGATTTGACCTCCATGGGATGCTTCCGTAGTGCCTGCTTCATAATAGCCCAGTATTTTTCGATGGTTCTTCATTCCGGTGCGTTTGGGGGGATTTATGTGCTTGGGTACGAAAGTGGTGGCTTTGTTGCACACCAGGACAACATTTGAATAGTGGCAAGCTTCTGGGCAGAAGATCGTAGGGCCCTGGAGTTGCTTCAACAGGGGAAGAAGACGCTTCTGCAGACACTCCTTGAGGTTGTCTGTTTACAGTCCCGGTAGTCACGAAAGGCGCATTCCGTTTGCCACATGAGCAGATCGCTTGCCAAATCACGTGATTCATTGCAAAATTTGAAAGTTTCTGCTTCCTTACTTCATCTATAACATCAAACATCGTGCTGGGTGGAGAAGAACAGTAACCCCGAAAGCTGCCAGAAGTCCGCCTTGGAGTAAGTCGCATCATTCATGATGAGACAATGAGGCTTCGTTAGCATCTGGGTGTACAATTTCCGGGCCCGTAACCATATTTGCCGTTCGTCACGATTTGGAGCCTTCGGCACTTTATACGGTCCCCGGCTTTCCGAAGGAAAGACTTGGACAGATTCCACTTTTTGGCCACATCCCTTACCAAAGCTTTGGGATTCCGCTTAAATGCTTTCGTTTGTGATCCTGATCACTAATAGAACATCCATTCTGACCGCATTTCTCCTTCCGTTCGATGCTCAGAGTTTCGTTGTAACGTTTAATCACACGACTCAACGTTGACTGTATGATTTCGAATTGTTTCCCAATGTCATGATGAGAGAATTGAGGATTTTTACAGGTGCTTGGGCGAAATTAATTCGCGACGTTGCTTTTCGGGTGTCGCCATTTTTTTCAATTTTCAGCAAACTGACAGCGATAATTCCAATACAACAAAAAAAACACTTTGAACTACTTCTACCCAGATTTTCAAGAGAAAATACCCGATGGGTAATAATCAACAGTGTTTTGTCTGTGATGCAACTTGAAGTGGGACACCCTTTAAGAGATAATCAAAGCAGAAAACGAGGAAAAGAAGAATGAAAGTCGAAGAAGAATAGCAAAAAAACAGCGTCTGAAGCGAGCAGGACATTTGGAGAAAGAAAGTCGATGTTGAAAGATACTGAAGAAAAACGGAGAACGTAAAAGCAGCCATGTAAAAAACCGCGAGCGGCAGAATGGAAAATCGAAGATGGAAAAACAAGAAACAAAGCCAAATAAAGAAGCGGCTGAAGGTGCTTCAACAGGACAGCGCACCGTCCAAGCGTGATATCTGGAGAATTTAACTGATTTTCTCGATTAGACTTTGTGGTGTCCCATCTCCCAGGACCTAAATCCTCTGGATTTTTATGTATAGTAGTACATGCTGGCCAAGCAAAGTGAACATCAAGTGTTCACTGGACCATGGACCAATTTAAGAAGCTCATTTCCAAGATCTGGGACGAGATGCCGATGGACCAGGTGAGTGCCGCTTGCGATTCTTTTGAGAAACATCTTAAACTCGTCATACAGCAGAAGGGGGGTCGTCCTAGCAAATATGTCGTGAAGGTTATAAACATTGCTTCAAACAAAATTGACTCAGAAAAGAATACCTCGTGTTTTTAAAGCGTAGTCGAACTTAACACGTTGTAAAAGGAAGAAAAGTGGAAAAAGAGAATAAAAAACTAAAAAAGGAGATTCTGTAGCGGAGCAGTAAACGAAGGGATCGAAAAAAAATAATGAAAATGAATGAAGCGGAATGAGAAAACGAGTATAATAGAAAGAGATGCAAAAAAAACGTAGTGAAAGAAACGGAGGAACAAAACCGGTGAGATAAAAGTGCAAAATTAAAGACAAAGGAAATGAAGCAATTTCAGTATCAAGAGCAAAAAAAGAAAACAAAATGGACAGAGACACGGAGAAAACAAACATACTAGGAAAGCAGAAGAAAGAGAAGTAGAAATTTAGGAAGAAGATGTGCAAGTAGAATGAGGAGAAACAGAAAAATCCAGCGAAAGAGGAGAAGCTGTTAATAGAAACGAAACGGAAGACGAAGTGATAGATGTTTCATAAATAAAAGACATGATTGAAGAAAATGAGAAATAAACATCGGTTTTGAAGCATAAAAGTAACGAATCTGAAGTTTAAATTTTCGTACGCTGAATGAACTAATTGACACGAACGCACATTTGTGTAAAGTGTCATTATATATCTTTAAAAAAAACCTTAAGCATTAATTTTGTGGGAGTAATCTCACGCCATTTCCCACTGTATAAGTACCCCCCATGTTTCAAGCCAGCTTCCCCGACGTGCTGTGTGTAGAAGCGATCTAATCTGCAATAATAGCAACAGTACCTAATCCCAGTGACGCGCCAGAAACGTCCGCGACAGATGTGCCTTTTTACGACCACCACTTCCAGTGACAAGGACGGAACCGATTTCCCCGGCAGAAGCGAACGTCACGAAGCGAACGGCGAAGATATGCTCTTATTTGAGTCAACATAATGTATGCAAATGAGTAAATGTATGTGCGCTCGTACGGTAAGAGGGAGCGTCGCAGTAAACAAAGCGTGACTTTTCTTGAATTTCTGCGTAAAAAATAGGTACCTTCCGAATTCTGCCTCGCGTCGCGTCCTCTTTCGAGCAAAGACTCTTATGTGTATACATGCAAATGGTCTGTCACGAAACCGTCTTCCGCTGCTCGTTTTTCGATGCTCGAAGGACGAGTAAGACGATGGAGTAACAGACATCTCAAGCCAATGATTTCCAATTGGATGAGTTTTGATGAAAATCAATTATGTTTGAGTATGTTTTCCTTGGAATAACGGATTTCATCTGGGGGGGGGCGTCGGCTTCAACGAACGCCATTGTTGAGGTGTGTATAATTCCAAAGGATTAAAATGAAATCATTACAAAGTGGTGGGCGGAGAACGTGTCGACGTGAGGGAGGAGTTTTCTCCAAGCAACGCCATCTGTCGGGTGGTAGTGGACTTTAAATTAATTCACGGGAAATGGAAGGGGGCTTTTTTGGGACTGGTTCGATTTCTTTGTGCTAATGGAGAGTGTGAGTTGTTGCGAACTCAAACTTTTTCGTTTATCGTTTTGAAACTGCTTATTTGTGATGATTTTTTGTCTTTACTTAACTCGGACTAAAATTGATCCCGTCATCAATCTCTGGACTCGTCCTAATCCGATCATCCTACCATCAATCACCGGAAGTACAGCATTCCCGTGTCGGCCAAATATTGTATCCCATTAACGTCTTAAAATGTCACACCTTCTTATTCTGAAGAGGAAGAAAAACGAACAAGAATCGCATTAGTAGCAGAACCGCTTCCAGCCCTCCAAGTGGACCGAAACAAAAATCCAAAAGTTCCACAGAACCTCATCTCGTCTGGCTCACGTCCTAATCCACCAACCAGCCACCAGTCGCCGGTTTTGATCCACAACACCAAGACACGGTTCCTTTCTCGATATCATCTTTTCCTCTTCAGTTCCGTGTTCCCACCAGAAGGCTAACATCCGCTTTTGCACCAGTCTTCTGCTTATAGGAGGAAAGACCTTTCTATCCGAACACGACAGACGACGGATGACAATGTCGAGTGCTTCCGTTTCTGTGTCGACTTTCCCGTTTGTTTGCCTCAAAAGGATTGCCGCCGCATGAATTATTTTAAAATAAAGCGAAAATCATATCCCAACGGTTCGAACGATGGCAAATTGAAAACTTCTGACTTCGATTCCCTAACCAAATATGGGATAATCCCTTTCCCTGCTCGTATCGAACCGTACATATGGGGTGGAATGTGTTACCTACCGTTTTGGTTTTACGGGACGGGAGGAATTTATGTCGAACCCAAAGTCACAAAGCGCCAGAACAAACGTTATCAATTTGAATAAAATGGCAGACCCCTCACACCCGAGCACGTGCAGCTTTTCGGAACTTCGCCCAGTCCGGCACAAACCGAAATGTGTATCAATATTTGCCTCATAATGGGTCCTCTCCAACATTGATCGGTTTAATGGTACGGAGCAGGCTTATGTCTCGCTCGTTTCGCAAACCATTTCATGTTTCTGTGCTGGCAAGGAGTCGGAGGAGTCGTTTGCTAATATTTTAATACTCGTCGGATATTAATCAATTCAATTGAGACGAACACGACAACGAGTCGTTGGTGGCTGATAATTATGATAATTAGATAGTGAGCCGGAGCTTACAAGTTTTGAGTTTTCATAATTTCGGTTGCTAATGGTAAAGGGTGTTCCGATCAAAATTTGGTCAAACAGTAATGTGTCAAATTCTCTTTCATTTTCAAGTTCAGTTAACAAGGAATACAGGAGAAACATTCAGTTAGGCTTCCTTTTTACCGAATGCTGATGGCCTGGTCTTTCGTTAAACACCTGCCGTAAGATTTTGTACAGTCTCCTTGTCTACTTTATTCGCCACAGAACGCCAGTTTACCTTGAACTGTTTCTCGCTTACAACAGCTTTTTGAGTCTTCTTAATGTTCCGCTTGACGATGGCCCAATATTGTTCGATTGGGTGGAGCTCTGGCGTGTTGGGAGGGTTCTTGTGCTTGAACGTTGTTGGCAAACGTCATAGCTATGGAGCAAACCACTCAATGGCCTCTTTCCGTAATGGCAAGATTCCAAATCCGGCATAAATAGAACGGAACAATTGTGTTCCTGGTTGACAGTTCCTGGTTGACAGCAATGTAAACGTTGTTCTGCAAGATACAAGTACAGATGGCCTGCCACCCCAGATATTTCTTCGCGAGCTTTAAAAGTTTAATGTGCTTGAAAATATCTGCCACTTTTCCCCGTCCGTTTAAAATTCCTGTCCAAGAACTGATTAAAAACTGCCTTGACGTAATTCCCTCGTCCTGTACCACACAATCGTCGTGTACAACTTTCGCGGTCGTGCTTTGGCCGACGTGTTCTGTTTATCGTCTCGTTTTGGAGCCACCACTTTCTTGTAAGTCGACAGTACAGCTCGTTTTTACGGTTCAAGGCGCCTCTCCCAGCATCTTTGAGACATCTCGGACGGAGAGGTTGGGTTCCCGCTCGAAACAGCGGGCAACTCTTTTTGTCGTCGCTGTGGCCTCCGAGCTTTCCTGGCTGTCGACAAACGTTCACCGAACACTTTACGTTGGTAACAGTTGATTTAGCCTCATTCAATGATTTCGCCATCTTGAGAGTGAGAGTAATTTGGATTTTCGCCATGAACGTGCAAAATTTTAATGCGTTGCTTCTCTTCGACGACATTTTGATAACTGAAGTGCTAATCTCAAAAACAAAATAGAGTCATGATGCTACACGCACACATCTTCAAAATGAGGGGTGTGCAAATTTTTTTTGATCCACGATGAAAGAAAACGCGTTAAGTTCAAGTCGACCAAATTTTGATCGAAACACCCTTTAGACTCTCGAATGACATTTCGAGACGAATTCTAGACAAAATAGTCAAAAGGCCGAAAGTAACACTTGTAAACAATGACTTCTAGCGTACTTGTCTAGGATCTGCTTGCTCCCACAAATAAAATAGTACCAGAAACAGATACACGGAATTATTGCCTTCCCGTCGGTAGTGGATATAGATGTGAGCAATCTGGCATTTCCAGGAAATTTACGTTTTAAGTCATTGTTTACAATTATTACTTGCGAACTTTTGACGATTTTGCCTAGAATTATGTAATTGGATTAACCATAACTTCTTTCTTTCTTAGCGTTTCAAGCTTATTGCTTTGGATAATTTTAAAACTAATGAGTCGATGCACCAAAGATGTCCGCAGTACAGTAAAGTATGCATTAAACAATGAAGTAGTTTCGGAAGGCGATGATACAAAATTGATAAATTTTCGATACCTACCCAAGTAACACAACTTGTTATGTAATGATCAAAAATTCATCTTTAATACATGGTCTCGTGTATTTTTCTAGTACACATAACTTATTTTTGGTATCTTAAATGACCAAAACAATAAATCGATCTATTTGAAACATCTTTAAGGTCACACAAGAAGTTTTTATGTACAGATTTAGGACTAATAATACGTTTTTAAGATGTATTCAATAACATGCAATGAACATGATGATGTTTCATCTAGATAGTTTCTAGCATCATAATAACAAATAGGTTATAATCAAGTAATTTCAAAGTAAAAACCATTGCAGAAATACATGAACATGACATGCTTGTTTGAGAAATGTCAAACGAACAGAAGTCAACAAAGATTGTTGTGATTGAGAAAATTATGTTTGTTTATGAGGAGAATATTCACAAATGACAATCGTTTCTGGTCAAATCAATTATTTAATAAATATCAGATATCTAAAGATTGTTAATGCTCAAAACGTGTAACAAAATATCATATGCGAGGCCGCTTTTATGGTGCAACTTTTGGTTTTACTCCTGCATAATTTATGCCCCGTTCTAAAGATCAAAAAAACAACAGAAAGTTCTCTTACATTTTGCAAGCTTTCAGCATCTCTGTTAAAATCATCAAAAATCATCATGGTGGATTAGACACATGGTCTACACTGTCGATCAAAATTATTTTTAAAACATAAACTTATAATGTATCATCTCAATCATTGACAAAAAAAAATGCATCTTTCGTCATTTTTAGTGATAATTGTAATCAAAATTTTAACCGGTACTGTAATTTTGTCCACAGCTATGACGTGAAGTTGAAATTGAGTCCAAAATACATCTTTAGAGCAGTCTAATAACATACTCATGATGGCCCATTGCAAATTATTTGAGTTAGTAATTATAACATCATAACAACCATATTATGGCATCTTCTTAGTGAAATGTCATTTGGCTCCAATAATTTGAGAGAAAATGACGTTTCTTGTCGTCCGTCACAATGATTCAACTGCTGATGGGGTTGTTATTGCACGCTATAGTTCCGAAAAATATGTATATTTTTTTCTTGTAGTTAGACCAATTCTGTATCCGTTTCTTAACAAGATTTCTTGCAAATGGTAGGCTAGGTCTGCTTTTTAAAACGTTATGAAAATGTATAAAAAGTAATGGGAATTCATAAACGTATTCATCATATTCATAACAAACATACCTGTCAAATTCGATCTGTGTCTACATCTGCTAGTTTGACACTTGTTGGATTGAATTGTTGTGTTCATGAATTTGTGCATTTAGTTTTACTTTTCAATAACTTGATTATAACCTATTGGTTGTTGTGATGCTATAAACTACCAAGATAAGACATTGTCTTGTCAAAAGCATGTTATGCAGCGCATCCTTAATACTTCTTACACGACCCAAAAGATGTTGTACAAAAATCGGTTAATTGCGCTGTTTTGGTCATATATGAGTCGAAAGTAAAGTCATATGCTTGGTCATATGTTCTAGAAAAAACATGAGTGATATGATTTTGCGATAACATCTTCTTAGCTTTTTCATGACAAAAGATGTTTTTCATTTCATTTTTAATACTCCTGTATAACATAATTTCGAGATAACTGACCAAAGAGATGTTTTTGGTGTTACTTGGGTATATCCTCTTAATCTAATCTAATCTAATTCAGACGCAGCCAGTACGAGAAAGCATCCTGGAAATAATTCAGTTAGATGACGCTCAATTATTTTGTTTGTCAATATTGATGCTTCCAGCATCTCAAAAAAATATATACAAGCATCAAAGTGGCCAGGCGTACTGCGTTGCATTTACCGCAAAAGACGATTCTGAAAAATGAGTTGGATTCAAACAAATAGATTTGCACTACAATGCATTTTGTCAATCTACAGGGGAGGATGCATGCGTGGACATATCTTACCATCCCAAGTAACAGTTTTAGCTTTCTTCCAACCAAATAGCACTCCTCCCTACTTTGTTGATAAAACTACATTCAAAACTGTTTTGTCCAACAACACCTCTTCTATGCTTCTTTAACCCTTATTTGATCGAGAAATATCCAACTGGAGAAATTTCATGAATTTTGATAGCAATATTGCCAGGGGTTTCTATTGAAATATGTTCTGCCATCAGGACCCCGGAACCTGTCTAGAATACCGGTCCGACGACAAATCATCGATAGGCACAAACATTGATATCCACTGAGAAATTTCATGAATTTGATACCCATATTGCAGTGTTTCTTTGAAATATGTTCGGCACTTATTCCGAACAGGCAGGATGCAACTCTCAGTGCAAAAAGGTACTCCCGCACATTGGCAAACGCAAACTCACCCGAGAGATTTTTGTTTTGTTTTCGCTCTCTCCTACATATCACAAGTTGAGTAACACCAAAGTGTCTGTTGTTTGGCCGAATCGTATGAGTGATCTCTGAGGAGCTCCGAAGAGAGCAGAATTATTTCACCGGATAGACTCACCCTGGTGAAAACCTTCATAGCTTATTTTTGGACCGCAACACTTGAATTTGAACATTTTCACGATGTTACTGAATTCGCAATGTTGTCCTCATTTGCTTATCGCAGCAAGTTTACTGCCAGGTGTTTTCTATAGATGCACTTCCACAGGTATTAAAAAAATGAGAGCTTTTGAAGCCAATCACAAATGCATGAATTTGTAGACTGTGTGGCAAGCACAATTATACTCGTATATGCTCAAAGAAGTCGAGATTTGTTTTAGTCGACTGGACTGGAAAACGAACCCAACGCTTTCGAATTGGTAGCTCCGTGCCCTTACCGACTAGGCTATCCGAGGACACACCGAACGCAGAACACAATTTAGATCCAGTTAGTTTCTCCGTACCGTCGTCAAACCTAATTTTTTTTCGCGAAAAAACTTCGGAATATACACTGATATAGTCTTTCCTTGTATTCTCCCATACGCGGGGTAACGATCTGTGATGATGTTGTTTTCAGAAGGAAATAATTTCTCATCACCATGAGGCTCTAGGAGTAGACAGCAATTTTTAGCTAGAACAAAGTTGTTAAGAGAAAGTATTGATAGTTCCGTTAGCCCACGGCAGGCGGTGAAAATTGAATAGAAGTAGTTTGAAATTGATGGCATTGTGAGGTAGTATTTCGAAACAGGCACAACTTCGGAATATATTTTCTTGGTCCCGTTTTGGAGCAATTTTTTCTTAATGTTTTCATCAAGATTTCACTCACGTCAGTGCGGTGCAGTCCTTTTATGCTCTTTTATTCTCCGTCTTTCACACAGCAGTGAGTGTATGAACGTTCAGTGAACTGTCAATTCTCTCGCTCTCCCGTGCTGTGCAGAATAATTTCTACAGTGGTGTCTGGAAAAAAACTCCGTAGAGACTAAGTGAGATTCACTAAAGAGAGCTAGAAATGTGCACCCTGGTGATTCTCCCCAGAGAAATCGCAAGCCTGCCCACGGGAACCTGTTACAGAATGGCCGTTGCAGGAACATGTCGGCATGTGGCCCACAATGGAATTAAAATAGTTTCTAGGAATTATACCAAAGAGTTTGAGTTCCATTCCCGGAAATTTAAAAGCAGTTTCCAAATAGTGCCTCCGTACCGGACCACAGCCCCGGTAACCCGGATTTACGGGAACCAGATGAATTCAAATGGTCATTGTTGATTATGTCCTAACGGAGCCAAAAGAATTGAAATCGGTCAATAATAGCCAGAGTTATTACCATTTGAATTCGGTGGTTACCCGAGTACCCTGTCGATGACTAAAAGGTGTTTTTTTTTGTCGAACACATAAGGGTTAAAGCCGAAATGTGTACAAAGTGGCCCACTCTACAGACGGTTGTGAGAACAAATTAATAAAACCTATAACAAGACTATAAAGATTTTGATAATATTCTAGTGAACGATGTTATGACCACTTGAGAACCTTCATAAAACCTATTGGCTGCCATCACCACCAGCATAGGGTCAAATGGCCACAGCTATCAAACTTCACTGCGATATCGTGGTTGGTTTTTGTTGTTCTGCTTTGTTCGATTCTCTACTCTTCTGATCCATTCAACAGTAAATAATTTCTAAGAAAAAAGTTCTAGTGTTGTGGAAAATTTTGTGCGAAAGCAAAATATCCAAAACTAATTGAGTTTTTTTTATAGCGTATCATGCTTCAATCATATGCGCATTTCATTTTCTGGTGAATATTGGCACGATAAGAGCCGAAAATAAAGGCGCCTCAGAGATTATGCGAGTTTACATCAACAACAAAAAAATTTAAACAAATGTATTCGATAAATTAATCCTGAATTTCCTGAAAATTGATGGATTACAATCAGATTATCTAAAAGAATGCCGAAATTTGTCTCTGATCTACAGCTCATTTTTATTTCATTTTAAGCTTGGCTTGTTTCCACATTTCAATAAATTATTATATTTCAATATGGCGATTGGTAGAAATCACAGTTTTGCCAAAAAAAAAGCCAATTTATTTTCGCAATAAAACTATTTGGTCATTTGGTGATTTCCCTCAATCCCAATTTGCAATTAAATGCGTTTACTGGAGGCAAAATGGATTTTAAGTGCTTTTCCAACTGACCATAATAAAATAATATGAATGAAAGCATTCCAAAACAACATTTAACGAGTTCATAAAATCAAAATAAAAACTTTGATAGTAGTAAAAGTAATTTTAGAAGACAAGGTTTTAAGATCGTTGTAAAGAAGCTGAGCAGATTTTCATAAACCTGACTAAAATTTGAAACCTATTGGCACCTCTTGCTACCATAATTAAACCAAATAGATTGCTAGTGGCTTTCATAAAACTATTATAAAACTTAATTACGCTGGATGTTTTTGGCAATTTTACTTAAGATACACTCCGAAACATCATACAGTCATGGAGTTGTCACTCCTCGGTTGGTTGGTAGAAACAGAGAGCAGCAATCTCACTACCGCAGGTTATTTGTGTGATAACATTCACGTCAACGAAGCTCTAAAGTCTACCTTTATATTCAGCTTAAAGTTTTACATAACTAGCACATGCATTACGGGAACGGAAACTATTTGAGTCTCAAAAAAATAAACGGCACTTAGCTGAATTCCACTTAATCCAGTCTAAGAAATCCGAGTTAAGTACCTCACTATCCCCATCACAACTGATGCTCTTCCCACAATGCTGCTCTTGGTGTGACTTAGCACAAGACTGGGTTAAAGACATGGATCAAAATTCACATTTCACTTGTTAAAACTTATACTTTTATACCATGAAAAAAGACGGTGGAAAAATGATAACAAAAAAGTTTCGTTCCTCGCTTTGAGCAGCGCACACTATGATCTTCTGAACAAATTTTTCATACATCCTTCGTTGTCGGCATGTTTCTCAGCTCTTTCGTGACCTTGCCGACAAGACCAGCCAATAAAGCGCTCCAATGGTGGTCCGCCAAGACTTAAGAGGCCGTCAATTCCAGGAGAAATGCCTTCCGAGCCTCAAAACGACTGCCAGTGGGACACTAGTTTTTGCTGTATCTTTATGTTCTATTTGGAGTGTTTCAAATATTATAAGGAACACACCCGTTCAAATATTTAGTCACATCTTCGTTGTGCAGACGTACTGCAGGTTTTCTTGAGAAGACAGCTGGTCCTAGCAGAGGAGTCTTCCTCCTACCCATAGATCCAGTCAACGATGCGAGGCCGTTAGCTCCAATCTCCAGGGTGATGTCGTCCACGAACCCGGCTATCTTCGGGAACTCAGGCCGTAGTACCTCAACGTAAATCCTGTTTCATAGCACCGGACCCAGGATCGAACCTTCTGGGACGCCTGCGGTGATCTGAACACGTTTCTGGCCTACCTCTGTATTGTATACCAGTACGCAATTGTGGAAGTGGCTTCCAAGAATCTTGAACAGGTATCCAGGAACCTGAAGGCGTTGCAACGATTCCTCAGAGTTTTTAAGATAAGATATGTCCCTTTTCAAGCAAAAAATACAGCGGCAATAATAGTTGTACGAGTAAAAACTGAAAAAAAGCACATGTTTCGGGTAAAATGGGGCAAAATGAACCGTCGACTTCCCTTTCCGGAAGCCAAACTGGTTGGTAGACGGACCCCCTATACGCTTCGTGTATTTTCAGTCTGTTGAAAATGCTAACCTTCCTCGGAGTATCTCTTACCCGCTGTATCCAACAGATATATAGGCTATATGCCGATGAATCTCCTGGTGGCTTCCTTGTCTTTGGTAGCAACACTAGAGTCTGAATTTTCCAGGCGTCCGGAAAGACGCCCTCGTTCAGACACCATTGCATCACCACCCTGAACATTTCGGGATCCAGCAAGATAGCCATCAAGACGGCCAGGTTTGGAATACTATCCGGTCCCGGCGCTTTGTTCACCTTTAGCGACTTTGCTATCGCAATGAGTTCTTCGTTCGTCACCGCCGCCTTGTCACCTGCCCCCTTTGTGCCGTTGTCAATGTCCACGTGGTCTCGGGTGTTCGGCTGAGCCGCCCACCCTTCCGTCGCTATGACAGTGTTAAGGCTGGTCATGGGACAAATCTACACCGTTCCTCTGGTTTTCACCATTACTACTCGGTATCCATCACCCCACGGATTCGTATTGGTTTTCTGACTCAGGCCCCCTACGCTCGATTCTCTCGGTGTCTGACCGCGCCCTCCGTCTTGAGTGGAGGGATGTTCTTCGGAGGTCGGCGATTGACTCCGTCCACCAATACACCGGCAATCTTCCATTCCTCGGTTTGACTTCCCTCGGCATGGTCGCATCGCACGCTCGTGGAAGTGCCATAACGAGTCGTTCACCGCTAGGTTCCTGGGTTTCACGTAAGTTTCGTTCCCTTTCAAGCGCCTCTTTAAAAGTCTCTACATCAAAGTAGGACGTCCTCCATCTGCGGGCAAATAGAGTGGATGCTCCTCTTTCCACATGCTGCCTTGTATTGTGGACGCCACATTATTAAGCAGCCCAGGACTGCTGAAAGTTACATCGATTATCGATTCCACTCCGTTTCTATGGTAGATACTCTTGATACCCACGTTGGCTAGGTCCACATTGAGCCTAGCCAAGGCCTCCAAAAGAATCTGATCTCTGGCGTTGGTAAGGCGGCTTCTTCACTCGAGCGCCCAAGCGTTGATGTCCCCCGCTTTAACCAACGGGTTCAGGCCAGTTAGCTCAGTTGTCATACGATTGAGCATATTAGAAAACTATTGGAAATTAGAAATTAGAAAGAACAGTCTATTCACCGCGAAGCCTTCGTTTATGGTAGACACAACCTCCTGAACCACGTACTTGCCCGTTGTCCATAATGCCACCATATTGGACCTGTCCGTAACCCAGTTGCCGATGCCGGCTGGGATGCGTAATGGGGGTCGGAAATTATGCCGATATCCGATTCCAACTCGCGAACTGCCTGACACAGCAGCTGCTGGGTGGCCTCACAATAGTTCAGGTTAGTTGGGTTACCTGAATTGCGATTGGCTCGTTGGAATACCCTTCCCTAGTAGCACACTTGTTGTACATTAGTCAAAACAACTGCAATGTGACGCAATTAAGTCACAATCAAGTTGTTGCAACCAATTATGACAGAGATGTGTTGCTTGGGATAGCGGCCGGGCCCCCCATGACGTGCTTTTCAACCGGTCTCCCGGTGCACATCGAGCAATTGGGGGAACTTTTGCAGTCTCGCGCCTTGTGGCTTTTGCTGCCACACCTTCTGCAAATGTTACTCCTACCTGTGCCTTTGCACTCGCAGGACATGTACCCGCTCTCTAGGCATCTGAAGCATGCCTTCCGCGGCTGGTGAAGGCTAAGTGGGCATATGTACCATCCACCATCACCATTGCCACTATCAACGCCACGTTCGTGTCAGCTGCCGTTACCCTCATGGTTGCCACCTGACTACCGAGTGGACCCTTCCACAGCCGTATGTCTGCGTCGGCAATCTCGACCTTGCACTGTTCCTTCATTGCAGGGGAGATCTCGCCTACCCCCGCGATCTCATCCAGGTTTTTACACTTGATCATCACCTGTGAGATGAGGGCGCGTACCTCAACATCCTCACCTAAGGCCTGTCGTGCCAGATCCTTATAAGTCGTTCTTTTAGCTCTGTGGTCTTCTTAAGCTCCAGGAGCATATCACCGATGCGGGTACGGTATATATTCCGCACATCGGCAACAAGGCCCGTCAGTTTAGCGTCCCGCGCATCGCTGTTTAAGACCTCCAAGTACTTCGACGCCTCAGTCTTAACGATACCCCCATGGTAGATGGGGTGAAGTGTCGCACTGGGACGGATTTCCGTGTGCTTTGAAGCTATCTCCCTCGCCCTCTCCGTGACTGCTAGCCATGCCAATTCTTTGGCACTTTGCTCAGCTAGGAGCTTGGCTTCCAGGTCTTCCCTCTCCTTGCATGCAGCCTACACAGGCATGCGAAGTCTGAGGAGGCTAGGTCTTAAGTCCTTAGAAATGTTGTTGCGTGATGACGGAAAGTCAATTGTCGCATTCAACTGCTCGGACCCCTCCTATCGCATCCTATCTATGGCCCGGATGAGTCCTGGCCCATCCATGGCCACGTCTAGCTTGTGGCACCTGTTTCCGATGCCTGACACTTCGCAAGTGTCGGACTCGCCAGATCCACCGTTTTACGTTGTGGAACCTCACTAGGCCGCCTTTAGCGAACGGATTCGCTATTCTCCTAGGGTTTGGTCGTTCCTGAGGTATTACGCTCCAATCTTCTGGGTCTTTGGACTCCGAACGACGCTAAGATCGAACGAAATTCGCCGAACTACAAAGTTGATCATTTACAAGACATTAACATGGACATTGCTGGTACAGAACCCTTGTTTTCTTTGAGCAGGAGGATGTTTTTTTTGTGTTATTCCTTTATTATCAAGCCGTGGGCTGATGCTTCTCCCGTCGTAGTCACTCAATTACCTTTAGGTTATTTTCGTAACTTGTCCGGGGGTGAGGTTAGAACTCGTGACTTTGGCGTGAGTGGTGAACCATGAATTGTTTCAGTTGCTGGGAGAATCTCCCATCGTACACACCGCTAAAATCGGGCGACTACGATAGGCTGGGCATGTCGAAAAATGTCGGACGACAGCCCAGTTAAAATGGTTCTCGAAAACGAACCGACGGGCACAAGAAGAAGAGGCACTCAACGAGCAAGGTGGATTGATCGAGTTGAAGGCGACCTTCGGACCCTTCGTAGACTGTGTGAGGCTGGCGAGGTGCAGCCATGGGCAGAATACAATGGATATCACTTCTGTGTACAGTAGAGAACACTCCGGCCTTGGTCTGATTGGTAAGATAAGTAAGGGATGCGTTAAGTCGAAAGTGCGGGCTTTTAGCCGAGGAGGCACTAGAACTGAACATTTGCAGCTTAGCGTCAAATGCGTGACGGAAGGAGATTTTGCTTGAGGAGGTCGATACTCATTGTATCCAGAACGAAAGGAACGAATTTTGAAACTTCATTTTATGTGCTTCGATTATTTACGCAGCAGCAAAACCAAAACAAATCAGTTCCAATATCCCGCCTACTTCGATCCATGTTTATCTCAATGCTTCATTCCAATCGTACACTCCCGTTTCATTTTACTCAATTTTTGGGTACGATTGTATGCTAGCTCTTTTTCACACATGGAAGTGTTACTCAATTTTCGTTGAAATAGTGGATCAACTTTTAAGTAGATCGACTTTTACGAAAATTGAGTAACATTTCTGTGAGAGGAAAAAGAGATAGTATAAAATTGTACTTAAAAATTGAGTACAATGAAACGAGAGTGTATGTCAGTGGCAAATTGCCACTAAACTGTTTCTAAATTCAATTAAACCCAATCTGACAAGTTCTACCCATCTTACTTCAGCGGCAAAAGGACCAAAAACTACTAGAACGCATAATTTGCAATCCAAAATTCCACAACCCTTCATCTACAGCGCCCAACGATCTACAACCAACCAACGACGTCCACACCTTTCCCGGAGGGCTAAATCCCCAAAAACGGATTAAACCATTTACGCCCGTATACTCCAATTGGAAGGTGAACATTCTGATTATTTAGTTCATGCACCTCTCCCAACCATAAACATCTTCACGGGGTCGCGATGCCCACGGGGAACTGACAGTCAGACGTCCCTCCTTAAGGGCAACACCCAATTACTGACAGCACAATTAAAGACCAACAATTTACAAATGGTGTCCGTTCCGCAAATGGGTGTATAAATTTTCGTCCAATCTGTGTTTTGACTACTTCTTCTTTTTTTTTGAGCACCCTGCAGACCCGATTCTGGTGGCGTTGGGTGAAATTAGTCATTTGAATAAACAACCCCGAAACGAAAGGATCCGGAGGAAATGTTGTTTCAAGCAAGGAAACAGGCTAGGGTTGGAAGCTGTTTGCACAACTGACCTTTGGTTCTTGGAAAAAATTCCCGGGAGGGTATAAGACAGCTTCGTGTGCAACGTAGTCAAGGTAACTGCAGTAAACACCAGTGTGTCAGGCGCAGGATGCTGCTTCATCGGAAAGTGTTTTTTTTTTAATTATCATGCAGTTTAATTAAGAGCATTATTTGCAGTGGCGTTGTAACCAGCTCCAGTCCAGCAGTTGCAAAAATGCAGCGGAAGCGTTGCGAGTTCATTTGCGGGAGTGGAGTTAATGTGGTGAGTTTGAGATTGTGTGACAACATCTGTACAGTTTAATTTTCTTGGCTAGCTTGCTGAAATGTCACCGTTCGAAACCATTTGATTATTGATATCAGTTGATAAGTATCAGTTGAGTTCTAATTGCCAGGTGCTTGAAAAAAAATCGAGCTCATCTGAGTGTATAAGAACTAGATCTGTGCGCCGCTCCAGTTTTTCGCCCGCGCTAACTTGCAATTTGAGGCGCGCCGATGAAATTTTTCAGTTATGTGCATTGGCCCTTAAGAAATTTTAATTTCGACAAACTTTTTTCATTAGGACCTAACTGACAAACGTAAACAATGGCTTCTTCCGCGAATTTTTCGTTATTGATCAATGCACCACGGTCATTTTGAAGAGGAAGAGTTCATCTATCCGATCGAATCGGAGGCTTACATGGGTAGTCTTTGTGCCACGAGAAATTTACTGAAGAAGCCATTGTTTACGTTTATCAGTTTGGCACAGGGATCTGGCGGAGAGAGATTTTCCTGTAGTCAACATCTCTAACAACCAAAAGTCTAAAAATTCATTGTTTGTAAACAATGCTGGTGTTACTACCCGTAGTAACAAACGTCTTATTCAAATGAGGCCCGTGATATGTTGCATACTGTCAAACGCTAGTGAATTAGGTAGGGTTTCCAGGCCTCTGGTTAGGCGCTAATGAAAAATCTTTGTCGATTTTATTACTGATGACAAATCAAGCTACAATGCATTAGGTACTAAGTAACATTGAGAGATTCTCTTCGTCGACTTTCTGTTTAGATAATAGTTTGTCTATTAAACGATTTGATGATGTTTTCGACGTATTGGACCTTTAATCACAATTTATACCACCGTACTGTATATTGAAAATACTTGAACATGTTCTTACAAAGCCGTAGGAACGAAAAGAGAAAGTCGACAAAGAGAGTCTCCCAATGTTACTTAGGACCTAATGCTTTGTTTAGCTTGAAATGATGACATCTCGATGTGATGTACCATCAAGAAGGTGTGCGGTGATCAGCTTTTTCGTTTCGTTCTAGCAACTGTAGTGTACATTTGTGTGTTTCAAAGATTCGGCAGTTTCGCGAGTGAGTTTGATTTTAAAAATAGTAAAATGTCCGCCTTAAATGTCGAGAAAATTTCCATCACGTGTGTACAAATTGATAATAATGGTTATCGAGCCAGCATACAATTTGCTGCACTAAAATATGTCAAAAATGGGTTTATTCATCATCTGCTTCCTGACAAAGTGTTTTGCAATGTATATATCTAATCGAAGGAAAACAAAAGGCTGGTCCTAATTTGCAGGAAGACAGGGATCGAGATATTGAGAACGATCCTGCAATTGATTGGTCGATTGGCAAGTAATTTCTTTGTTATAATGAAATTGTTTACTTTTTCTTAAGGCCCAAACATAATGTGGCCGGAAACGGACCGTAAACAGCAAGTTTACCAGTTGTCGCTAAATGACGTCGATACGTCCAACTTGAAATCAATTTGGTTCTGATCAGTTCTCTATCCGACAAGCAGGTCCGTCTTGCCTTCGCTGCGTTCCACTTCCTATATCATTGTGTTTGAGCCTTTAGAATTTCTTGAGGTAAACAAGGTTACGTCAGGTTGCATGATTATGTTTACTTTTTCTTATTCAAAACTCGATTGTAATGAAATTGTGTTTTTAAAGTAATTAAAAATGGAATCCTTGTTTAAGAATTTTTTCCTCATGTAATTTTGACTTATTTTGATTTTATGTCTTGTGAAAAGCGATAATACTCTGATTGACCCACCGAGGATGAGTTTGGAATAAGGAAAACATGGTTAGTCTTCATTTATGTGAATTCTCATTTTCTATTTGATGTTCTATAATTTGAATTGATAAGGACTAGGGTTCTGATACATGGTCAGTATTGGAGCAATGGTTGTTTTCTTTGCAATGAATCTCCTCAAGGGTTTAATTAGCGGAAATTTTCAATAAAATTTGATTCATTGCTCAACAAAACAACAATGACAACTGTAACAACACCGAATACCTCATCATTTCTCAATAGTGATTAGGTAGATCGACATGCACTAAACTAAAGGATACGGGATATACTACAATGGATGAAGTTACTAGTCACGTGGTTTATGTCACGAACAGAGGAAAAAAAGCACCAATACATGTTAGGGAACTTTTGTAACCTGTCCGGTGGTGGTATTTGAACTCGTGACTTTGGCGTGAAGTATGGATGTTAACCACTTCGCTGGGGTCTTTGGCGTGAATTTCGACGCGGAAAATAAAAATCCGGCTGAGGTATGGGCTACCATTAGTTGAGAAATAATGCTACTCTAAGTGTAGTGAATAAAACACAACTATCTATCTATGCTAGAGTAATGTATTAAATATGGTAGGACATGGGACCTTCAAACTTTACAGATTTTCTTCATGTTCAACGAATCGGTAAGTTTGCTGAATGGTATTTCATAAATTTGTCAAACATAAGAGGAAATGGTGAAATGTGCCGTCCAGCCTACGAGCTATATCACTTGATAAAGAAGTAGCTTGATATCAATATTCGTATATTTAGTTTTCACTTGAAATAATGCATCTGACGTCACATTTCAAGATTTGC
>JASCZW010010275.1:0-37541 GCA_034211315.2 Aedes japonicus
ACTGTTTTCCAACAAAGCGATTTAAAGGGTGTCCGCAGTTAAATTGCATCACTTTAAACTCGTCCTCAAAAAATAAGTCTCTCAACCGATTGTCATGATATATTCAGGAAATAAAATACAATGTTTTCTTTACCAAATCCAAAAGCCCGACCTTTCTTCTTAATACCACGCATAAGATTTGGTATAATGCTTGAACTGACATTTTTTCCGCTTTTTTTAGGACAACTTTAAGATGCTTACGAAGTTCGTGCTTCGTTATAGCCCGATATTTTTCAATTGGCCACAACTCTGGAGAGTTTGGGGGATTAAGATCCTTCGGCACGAAATTGACACAATTCGTCTTGTACCACTCCAGAACATCCTTAGAGTAGTGACAAGAGGCTAGGTCCGGCCAAAAAATTGTACAATCGTTGCGTGTTTTGAGAAACCTTTGCAGCCGTTTCTTTCAGGCATTCATTCATGTATACTTGACCATTTACTGTTGAAGTTGTCAAGGAAGGCTTGCTCCGTTTACCTGTTTACCGTTTACGGAACAAATTCCCTGCCAAATCATGAATTTCTTGGGGAACATTGACACTTGCTCTTTCCTGAGAGACTCTGGAACATCGAACTTGCCTTTCGCAGTCGCAATTCGTTGTATTTCCGCTTTTACGTGTAGTTCATCGTCCATGATGCAGCGGTGAGGTTTCGTCAACATTTGTGTGTACAGATTACGAGCACGTGTTTTAGCTGTCCAATTCTGTTTTTCATTGCGGTTTGGAGCTTTCTGAACTTTGAATCAACGGAGCCCGGCTTGTTTCTTGGCTTTCCGAACGAAACTTTTGGTTAAGTGAAGCTTTTTCCCGAACGGAAAAGTTGAGTTTGCATTTTTCACTTTTTCTACCACTCACCTTCTTCCGATCGACAGATAAACGTTCCCCGAAACGTTTTATGACACGAGATACTGTAGACTAGTGAATTTTCAACATCTTTCCGGTGACTCGGTGCGAAAGAAGTGGGTTGTCGTGGTGCGTGTGCTAAATGTTCTCGCGCACTTGCTGTTCCTTCGACTCCATTTTCGAAACAACGACACATTTGCAGTGTAAACAATGCACGCTGAGGTCATTTCAACCAAAATTTCATTAGAAATCAACCCAAAGGGCACAATGTTACAGCTTATTGAAAGTGATGCAATTTAACGGTGGACACCCTTTAAATGCACTATAACTGTTAATAACACTAGTCTGCAAAATCAGAACTTTTTTCGCTCCTGTCGACATTTCTGGTTGGATTTTATTGATTTTGCTACGCTGAATCCAAATATGGGCTCAGAAATGCTGTAACACGTCCAGTTTTTGAGAAAAATGTGATTTAAACATAAAAACACGTACTTCCGTAGTAATATGATCTACCAAAGCAACAACCAGAATATTGGCTCTGCCCTTTGCAAATTGGCCTTGGATTTTATGGAATGGACCTCCCTGAATCCATTCGTGAACACAGATTTTTCGCAACACGTAGGATTAATGAAATAAACCGGGATTTCATTCACAAAATTACGAATTTTCATAAAAATCAAGATTTTCTATTTTGAAAACATGAATTTCAGCTCCGCCCTTTGAATGTTGGGGTTGGATTTTATGAAATGGACCTCCCTGAAATCATTCGTGAGAACGGATTTTTCGTAACACGTAAAGTTGATGTAAAAACCGGGTTTACATTCACAAAATTACGAGTTTTCATAAAAATCATGACCCGTCCATTAATTACGTCGCTCAAAAATACAGATTTTTAACCCCCTCCTTTCTTTATCAAATTTTTTGTATGGATTTTTGAAATTTTTTGTACGCATCGTCACTTTTTAAACCCCCCCCCCCCCAACTCCCTCTCAAAGCATAACGTAATTTATGAACGATCCCTTTAGCTGTGCCTCTTTGAGTATATTGATGTTGCTTCTTACAGCAGTTTGGGAACTGAAGACCTTCAAAGTTCATTCATTAATTCAAAAGTCAGCTGCACAGAGCCCTTCAGAAACGCCTCATTAAATACTCTTCTCAGCAGAGCCGTATTTTTAAGTTAGGATAGGAGTGAGCAAGACAGCATTAAAACACGCAACACTCAAAAAACAAAAAGAATAGACAGATACAAAAGACTCTGTGTTAGTCACTATTGCTCGAGAGAATAAGGAAAAGATATGTTAAAAAAGAAAACAAGAATCCTCAAGCACGTAGCTTAATGCGGCATTTTATAGAGCTTTTTGACGTTTAATTTGCGCACACTACTGCAAGATTTGAATCGAAGCAGTGCGAGTGAGAAGTCAACGAAGTTGTGGGAAACCAACGATTTGATTAGATATTTGGAGCTACCCAAGACCAAAGTGCAGCTGCTAGCTTCAAGGCTAAAGCAGTGGAATGTCCTGGAAAAAGATGTAAAGGTATCATCTTATAGGAAGAGGCATTCAGATAACATTAAATATTTTTCGATGGACGGTGATCTTGTCTTTTGCAACAACATCGAAGGTTTAATGGAACAGCTACAGTTAGAGTATCACGCAACTGACTGGAGGCTCTTCATCGACGGACAAGAGGCCAAATCAGGCCTAAACAGAGTTGAAATGTTGTTGCTTCTGAGTAACGGTTGCAACCGCTTTTGCAAAGATTCTTTTTCGTACATATCCTTATTTATAGCGGTAGAGACGAAACTATTAGATTTTCGACCACAACTGCACATGGCCTGCCAAATCAAATATTTCTTCGGTAATTTGGACACCTTCGTTGCCCGTAAATGTTCGGCAACGGCGTTCGTTTGCATTGCGGTATAAAAAGCCAGACCCGGAAGCTGTTTAAAGTCTCCAATTACGTATGTTTCGTCGTCCATTATGATACAAGCAAATGTTTGCAAAAATGGTATATGATATATGATAGGCTTCCCAATTTTGTGAGCTACATTTCATACAGAAAGATTAGGATTTTTCTCAATCATGGCTACCACCATTTTGTTCATTTGTCAGGAGCATACTTTTCAATTTATTTCATTTCCAACCTTCCGATCCACAGTCAAGCGCTGGTCAAATGATTTGCAAACACAAAACACGAAACTATTCGGCAGTTTTAGCTTCTTGGAAAAATTGCGTACCGATAAATTCGGATTTTGCTGCAGTTGGTACAAAATGCGTTTGGCATCCGGAATCAAGGCACTCGGTGTAATGCCCTTCCAGAGCAGACGGTGAATGCGACCGAGTGGGAGCTGCAATCTGACTGCAAAATTGTCACGGCCAGACATGTTACTATGCAATAGAGTTTGCTGGACAACTTGACGGTGCGTAGCCAGAGGTTTTTCAAGTGTTCTTTAATCACTCTTAAGAACTGTCAATAAAATGAAACCATGATAAAACCGAATGAACTACAGGATGCTTTTGATAAAACTACCATAAAACATGAAGAAAACCATTTGAATTGTTACTTGGGAATGAAAACATCGAGAAAGAAAAGTAAGCCATTTTCAGCAAAAACGTTGGGATTGTTATCACCCAATCAATTTGAATGAAATTTTCCATAAAAACCAAAGAAAGATAACAATTGATATTGCATTTCAAGGAGGGTAAGTACGTATTTTTTTGACTATTTTTTGCCAAAAGTGGAGTCATTCATGTATAAGTAAACGTAACTGAGATTGGCAAATCGACATATCTAGGACTTCGGCTGACCCGTAACGCTGGTAGATCATCTTTTCGTGGTAATAGATGAACCAGCTCTTGGTTGAAGTTCGTCATAGATTATCCTATCGCAGCCAGGGAAGCAGAGCGATTTGCAGTTCCATGTTCCGAGTTTCCAATCGTAGTCCTTATTTCGTCGCCTAGGTCTTTGCCAATTGTTCCGGTCCGTATTAACTTCTGTGTTATTTGTAACATTGATTTTTTAAGGGCGGCTTGTTGGGCCTTCCCCAAACCCCTGTCTTGCCGGAGGACCATCGTGCACAGCACTGTTTAGAGTCCCACGCTGGCACGAGGACGATGATCAGCCGCTCCTAACATGGAGAAAAGACGCTGTTTTGAGCCGCCCCTAATATGGATAACAAACGCTCAGATAGACAGCACCCTTTGAAGAGGGCAGCCCCTCCTTCCCTGTCAGCATATGACCAAGGTCCTACTGGGGTTGGTTACCCGATCTTTCCTATGGTTACTCATACTCCAGTCTGTACCACGGGGAGGTAGAGATAGGAGTGACTGGACAAGAGGCTAAGGATCGCAGTAGGATCTATTTTATACCTGCAGGTACGCGAAGTACCAATGGTACGCATTGGACACGAAACTTACACATTGTGAGTGGAGGCCCAACGCGCCCTTGGAGTCTTTGAACGGAAGGTGCTGCGTACCATCTTCGGTGGAGTGCAGATGGAAGACGGAACGTGGAGGAGGCGAATATACCACGAATTGCACCAGTTGCTGGGAGAACCACCCATCGTACACATCGCAAAAATCGGTCGACTACGATGGGCTGGGCATGTCGTAAGAATGTCGGACGACAGCCCTGTGAAAATGGTTCTCGAAAACGAACCGACAGGTACAAGAAGAAGAGGCGCGTAACGAGCAAGGTGGATCGATCAAGTAGAAGGCGACCTGCGGACCCTTCGCAGACAGCGAGGCTGGCGTAGTACAGCCATTGACCGATTACAATGGAGACAAATTCTATGTAGAGCTGAGGCCACGCCGGCCTTAGTCTGATTGGTAAGGTAAGGTAAGATGAACCAGCTCAGGGTTGAAAGAGTCTATAATAAAGTAACAATAAAAAAAAGTCCAAATTAATTCAAACTAAGGAACGTATTTGTTTTTCTAGTCAAAGGAACTTACTTGGACCTTATTACATTTTATCACAGAGAACAGACATCCAAGTTGGAACATATTTTTCCAATTTACTGTGTAAATCTTTTAAAAGTAATCCGTTGGAAAAACAACGCCACAAAAAACGATTCACGCACAAAACTATCGGCACTGTAATTTAAAAATGGCAGCTCCAGTAATTTACACACGGAGGGCACTCCAGCTTGGATGTCTGTTTTCTGTGATTCTATGTCTTGTGACAAATGACAATACTCAGATTGCACCACCAAGGATGAGTTTATAATAAGGTAAACATGGTTGGTCTTCATTTATGTGAATTCTAATTTTCTATTTGATGTTCTATAGTTTGAATTGGTTAAGGCTAGGGTAATGGTTAAGTATCGGAGTCATTGTTTGTTCGCTTTGCAATGAATCCAGTTTTGACTCATAAAGGGGCGCGCCTTTGAAGAGTGTGACCGGTCCTCAAAGGGTTTAAATTGCGGAAACTTTCAATAAAACTCGATTGATTGCCAACACTACAACTGTAACAACACCATGACAACTGTAACAACACCGAATGTTTCATCATTTCTCAATAGTGATGAAGTAACTCGACATGCAGTAAACAAAGGATACGGGATGTACAACCAAAGAACTTGGTGGCAGTGCACAGTGGCCTATGTTTAAAGTTTTGAGTATAATTATCTGCTACAAAGTTGTTTCTAATAACAAGGAACTTCTTTTGGTGTGAATGAAATCGAAAATCTAACTTTTTTATGTGCTGAAATAAAGGCATACATTCTCGGGAAAAGCTGTAGAGTTGGTAATCTTAAGTAACTTTGAATGAATAGATTTTCCGAATATCTTGAAATGACCGAATTCGAACATTTTTTCCTACGTTGCTAAAGATGTCCCTGTATCCGTTATTTTGCTGTAACTTTTTCATTTCAAATTTTTCAGCAAAATTGTGTTCTTATTGATTATAGAACAATAAAAGTTACAACAAAAAACAGTTTTTTGCTCTTACTTTTTTATTACAAATTTGCCAACAAAAATGCCTTCAAATGATTTTTATAACTTTAAAGGATAAAACTTTTGACGTATAAATCTTGACGAAATCTCTTACCGTTAGTGAATAAATGCCCGTTTTAAAAACACATTGGTTTCAATGAATGCGGCAGTCAAGGAGGTCAATGACGTGTACCAGAAGCTCGTTGATGATCTGAACACGGACATCGAGCAAAGTTTGATTGTGGAGCTCAGACAAGAAATCCAGGGAGGATTTAACAAGCTATCACCGGCAGTTTTATCACCGGTACCTCGCCGTTTCCATTTCGGAAACCGATCTACCCCGAAAAGAGTTCGTGATGAAGAAAAAATACCCACGCGAGAACAACCGTCCAAAAATGTTTCGAGGTGCTGCTCATTCCGCCAACATTGCGCTTGCAGGGTCGTCAGCGAGTAATAACGACAAATTTTGGGTGTATCTGACCAAAATATTCCCGGACGTCAGTGATGCAGACGTTCTCGTGAAGGAATGCTCTCATGAAGGAATGCTTGCGGACGGATGATGTGATCACTAAAGCACTTGTACCCAAAGCTCGACCATTGTCTTCGCTCACCTTCGTATCTTACAAGGTAGGAGTCGACCAAGGCTTAAAAGCTAGAGCAATGGATCCTTCTACGTGGCCCCTTGCAAATTGAGTTTCGAGAATTTGTTGACAATGGATCGAATGCACAACACTTTTGGAAGCCTCCACGGGTCATCGAACCATCCACAGCCATCGATCATCCCGGAGCTACGTTCACCGGTTGTGATTATGAAGCCGTAAATGCGAAAATCGCTTCCCAGGACTGGAATGAGCTGTTGAACCACGGTTATCTTGATGTTGCCGTGACGGCTTTCTACGACACGATTGATCGAATCATCAGTGAAACTGTTCCCATTAGAACTTACCGGCCAACAGGGCAGTGTAATCTATCTTGGTGGACACCACAACTCCGTAACCGTCGTAATAGCTTGCGAAAGCTCAGGAAATGTTTCTTTCGCAACAAAACTACCACGAACACGAGAGCTCTGAAGTTTGCTGAAGAAGAGTATCGCCGATCGCAAGATGATCGTTTCCGTGAGTATATTGATCATATCCAAATGAATTTCCGACAAGACCCTTCATCTTTCTGGGCCTTTATCAACAAACAAAAGAGCTCGACCAGAGTTTCCGTTGAGTTGATGTACCAATCTCGTTGTTCTTGCTAACTGATCTCTACCGCAAATCTTTTTGCTGAGTTTTTCCGTTCCGTACATGACGACAACTAACCTCCGCTGGCGCAGCATTATTTACTTGGAAGGGCTTCCGCTGTATAATCTTCATCTTGCTCTCAGCGCAGTCGATGCATCGAAAGGCCCCGGCCCGGATCACATTCCACCTGTCTTCGTAAAACAGTGTGCTCAGTCGCTGTCTTGTCTTGACTGAAGGAGTGTTTCCAGCTGCTTGGAAGCTGGCATCAATCTCTCCTATCCACAAGGCTGGAAACACACGCAACGTTGAGAACTACCGCCCGATATCAATCCTTAACTGCGATGCGAAAGTTTTCGAGAAGCTGTTACATGACGCCATGTACCCTGTACCCCATGGCTTCGTCAAACAGCGGTCAACGACATCGAACCTCGTGGCTTACACCGGTACTGTGATCAACGAGATGGAAAAGTGATGCCAGTTCGACGCCATTTGCGTTGACTTTTCAAAAGCGTTCGACACGGTACCTCATCAACTGGCCATTGAAAACTGAACCGTCTTGGATTGCCCACATGGATTATTCAGTGGCTTCAGTCGTATTTGTCTTCACGTAAAGCTTTTATCAAGGTGCACGACGCTAGATCGGACTTATTTGATACCCCCTCCGGTGTACCACAGGGCAGCCACCTTAGCCCTTTTATATTCATCCTCTTCATCAACGATCTGTGCGAAGGTCTCAACTCCGGTAAATTGCTCTATGCGGATGACTTGAAGCTGTTCCGGGTTTTTAAATCGCTTGTAGATTGCTGTGCTTTACAAGCCGATTTAGAGCATGTAACTAGATGGTGTGATTTAAAAGGAATGCAGATGAATACGGCTAAGTGATAACCTTCGCTCTTTGTCATTCCATTGTCACGTTCGACTACGGCTTAAATGACATATCACTGGAGAGAGTCACGTTGACCTAGGAGTCAAACTTGATCGGAAGCTTCGTTTCAACGAGCATATCTCCGCAACAACCGCGAAAGCAAACGCAATGCTTGGTTTCTTAAAGCGTAACACCGCCCACTTCGATGATGTGCATGCCCTTAAGTCGCTGTTTTGTGCTTTAGATCGTAGTGTGCTGGAATAGGGAGTGCATGTCTGGGCTCCGTACCACGCCGTTCACATTGCACGCATCGAAAAAGTCCAGAAGCGATTCATTAGATACGCTCTACGCCGCCTTCCCTTGAACAATCCTATCAATCTGCAGCCATATGAAGATCGATGTGGGCTGCTAAATATTCAACCGTTATCGAGTCGTCGAGTGATGCTTCAACGACTGTTTGGCTTCGACGTGGTCATGTGCAAGTGTGCAACATCGATTGTAGCAGCATTCTTGGGAATGTTAGGTTACATGCACCAGTTCGTCAGCTCTGGAATCGTCAACTGTTATGGATTTCTGGCCACCGTATTCTTCATGGACGAAATAACCCGATTCATGTTGTAGGTTGTTCAATCATGTGTGTGACTCTTTTGATTTCAACATTAGTAAATTAGTATATAAGAATAGAATTCAAACAATTTTGTGATTAGTCTGTGTGATGTTTTTGTCGAAGATGTTGTGTTTAAATAAACAGAGGACAAAAAAAATCGACTTAAATCAGATGGATGTTTTAGATATATTGACTAGTCAATGCCAACTACGTTTACTCATATGTGAGAGACTCCAGTTTTGGCAAAAATAAGTAAAATTGATGACCGTGCAAGTCCTATCCAAAGTCCACAATAAACAATTTAGTGTTGGTCAGTTTTTGGGATCAATTTCACCTTTATGCAACGGTACAAGGTACAATAGCTAGCCATGAAAAAGGAATGGCGGATTTTACTTCACATGAGCTGTTAGAAAGAGAAAAAAAGATCGACAACCATTGTTTCTCTTCAGCCATCTTCCGCCGTGAGAATTTAAGGACAGGGATGCCAGATTTTTTTTTTCAAATATCTGTGATAAAAATTTGAAATGTCTGGGAATGTCTATGAAAATCAATTTTTTTTTGAAAATTAGACTTCTTTCAACGCAAAGACGTAATAAGAGAGCGAGTTATGTCATTTTCGCTATTTGAGTGATTATGTAAACATGTCTGCATCTATTTCATGGATTGTAGGCAACCTTACACTATTGTTTCATATTTTAAAAGTGAAGCATTCGCAAAATTTTGTGACAAAATTTTCTATAGTTTTTTTTTTCCCTGTAACGTTTTTTCTAGTTCTGTATTTTAAAATCACAATTTAGTTTTCATTTGATAAATTCAACAGACTCTTTTTTTTTATTCAACAATAACCATTGAATTACAATGAATAACAGAGACAATCTTCCGTTACAGAAATTATAAAGTTGAATTCAAAAAATTTATTTTTATTTCATTAGTAAAAAAAATCAATGACATTAAACCGATTTTTTTTGTAGATTGAGTCGAAGTACTGTCATTTTCGATTTATACATTTGTATTTTATTTGTATGGGAGTCCCCCTCTCAGGGAAGGGAGAGGTCTCTTACTATCATAAGAACCTTCCCCGTCCTAAAAACCCCTCCATAAGTTTTCACGCTGATCGGTTGAGTAGTATTCGAGTTTCATTTTATATGGATATATAGATTCTCTGAACTTTGGAAGCATTCTCGAAAACTTTGTGGATATATTGATAAACTTCTTGAACTTTTTTATGCTTCTCAGCTAAACTCCAGGGAAATTTTCTTACTGATCCAATCTTCCAAACGAGGTGAGATGGTAAATAAGGAATTTTAATTCCTGCATGATTGTTTGTCCTCATAGACAGTAATCATCTCTTAAATTTCAGGAAAACTCTCTCCTGATCTTCTGTAAGGCTCTTTGCTAAAATGCTGGGAGGTTTCCTCCTGAACTTCAGGCAAAATTCCTCATGAACTTTTTGGCAGTCACTTTTTATTTTCTTAGAAATTCACATTTACGAACCCAACCTTACCTTCCAGAAACATTTGGTAAGTTTTCCCATCCTGAACTATCAGGAAAGTTTCTGCAAAACATTGAGAAAGTACTCTCCAAAATTTCTTGGAAAGTTTCTCCCTGATTTTATCAAAAGTATCTACCATAACTTCTGGGATTTCGTGAACTTCAAGAAGTTCTCATTCCGAAATGCTTGAATGTTCGATTCGGAACTTTCAGGAAGCTCTCTAGCACTTCTGGGTAGTTTCAACTAATTTGTTTGTCTCTTCGCATCTTCTGAGAAGTTTTCTTGTGATCTTGTGAATTTTTTCTTGACCCTTCCTTGACTCTTCCTGAAATTCTGGGAAGTTTTTTCCTGAGCTTATTCTTTCCAAACTTCTGATTGCTTCTATCTGGAACTGCTAGGAAAATTTTATTGAAGCTTTGGGAAAGCCGTTTCCAAAATGTTAAGGAAAATTCCCTTAAATTTGTTCTTGAAGTTTCTTCCTGGACTTCTGAGAAGTCCTCTTCTGAACTTTTGGGAAGTTTTATCCATAACTTTGGGGAAGTTTGTTCCGGAGCTATTGGAAAGTTCGTGCTCAAATTACAAGGAAGTATCTCCAATGCTCCTGAAAAATTTCATTCTTTTCTCTCTAAAGAATTTTGAGAAATCCTTATTCTGAAATATTAAAATGTTCTCCTCTGAGCTTTGTAAAAGCTGCCTAGCACTTCTGGGAAGTTCCAACTAACCTTTCGAGAAGTTTCTTCTGGAACTTCTGAGAAGTTATTTCCTGAAATTGAGAGAAGTTCTTTCTTCAACTTCTATGACGCATCGTCCTGAGGATTTTTTTTCCCTGATTTTTTGAGAAATTATAGGTAGAGCTGTTCTTGAATAGCTTTCGTCTGAAATTCGGGGATGTTTTTTTTATCTAAACCTCTGGGAAGTTCAATCTTAAATTTCTGGGAAGAATTCAAAAACCTCTGAAAAATTCAGAGAAGTCCTCTCCCTTACACTTCTTCCTGAAGATCTGATAAGTCCTCTCCTGATTATTGGGGAAGTTCTGTCTTGAAATTCTGGTAAGAATGATCTTAAACTTCGGTAATGAATTTTTGAAGGTTCTTCTTGCATGAACTACTTGCTCCCAATACTTCTGAGAAATCCTAGAGGGTTTGAGCTGTTTAGTGGAATACCTGTAACTAGAAATTAGAAGGATAATTAGTATCTTCCATTTAATTCCAACTACCTTTGCTTATCTTCGACAGATACGCGTATTTCGTCTACAATGTGCAGACTTCTTCAGTGTCTCGTACTAATAACTCAAGTCGAGTTATTAGTACGAGACACTGAAGAAGTCTGCACATTGTAGACGAAATACGCGTATCTGTCGAAGATAAGCAAATGTAGTTGGAATGAAATGGAAGATACTAATTTTTCTTCTAATTTCTAGTTACTTCTGAGAAGTTTTTACCTGACCATAGTAGAAGTTTATTTTTTTGAGGAAGTCTCTAAGTTTCTCAAATATGATTTGTATTGTTGTGAACCTTGATTTTCATTGTGACTTAATGGCAAAGGATCAATATTAACAACGCTTTGACAGTAATTTTTCGCATGGGTTTGAACACGCTTGGGATTGAACACTACCATGAGTAGGGACTCCATGTTACCTTCAGAAAGGGCCTATACGATACCTATCTCCGGGCCGATTGTGTCTCCAAGTGGCCCACCGCTTTCGTTTCTTCAAGGATTTCTACTTTAAATGACACCTACGATGTTTTAAAATATTTCCACAAAGCTTCTTACATTATCTACTATACTGTTCAGATCGTCGTACATTTTAAATCTGAACTTCAGAGAATACCTTTATTTGAGATTCAGAAAATATTTTTCTAATGTCTGTATAAGTCTGCAACATAAATAAAATGTCTGCAAATGTCTGCATCGTTAAAAAAGTCTGCAATCAAATTGAAATTGAAAAGTCTGCAAATTTACAGGCATGTCTGTGAATATGGTATCCCTGTTTGAGGATGAACGAGGCTACACTAAGCAAACTGTTCGTGTGAACAACACAGCAATAAGTTCATTCTTGTAATCAAAACACTAAACAACACTACAATGCAGCCAATTGGGAACTTGTAAACTGTCATTCCAAAAAATTTCAAAGCTCTACCCAAATCACGGAATCTTGTCAACTTTCAAATCCAAAGAGTCGGACTAACCCTTTTTTTTTTCCGATCTCATCCGGCCCCCTTTTTTCCCCGGGTATAAAACTTCTCGGCTCAAACGCTGCCGTGCTCGGCCATAAAACATCAATACGTGCGTGTGTAGTTGCTTCGTGATAACAAAAGTGTAGCACACACAACTCCGAGTGAATACGACCGTGAAGACGTGAAGATAATGGACCAATTTGTGATTCTCATTTCACCGGTAATGGTTTCTTGTTATCGGGCGGATGGATGGGTGTGCGTAATTGAGAAAGCTCCTCTGGAAATGAAAGGTTACACCGCAATTTCGCGACACGGTTGACTGTCACGTACGTCGGCACAGGCAGGCGCACTTCTAAACCGGTCTTCGCCTGGTGAAAGCAGGGATTGAATTCGACTTTCAAAGGAAACTCGGATCCATCCATTCAGAAAGCGCAGCACTCCGAAAGCACTCCAACGCGTTTGCATCCGTCAGAAAGCATGATAGCAGCTTTATTGCAGCCATATAAGGATCCCATTTTCACCCTGAGGCAGTAAAAATCACTTTCCCGCTCAGTTTACTACCTCCGCTACCACAAAGTCCTGTCAGGAGCGAGTGCCTTCTGTTTCGCGTTTCTGATCCCATCCTCGTTTGTTCCCTTTGTTGTTGCTGCTGCTGCTGCTATTGTTACTGTCCGTCCGGGAAGGAAGATATCCATTTTTCATCCCACATTGTACTGCAGCTCAATGCATTCATATTCGACCGAAAGCCGATTTCGACCCCCGGTATGTAGCTCGTTCGTTCGTTCGTTCGCTCTGTTGCTCGGGTGGAAAATTTGTTCGCTACCAGTTACCAGGAGGAAAGCATACCGCAAAAAGTGCATACGGCAACCGAAAACAGGGGGAGGCCACAACTCCGATCCAACATTGGCTTTCGGTGACGGTGATGGGGCTGCTGCTACTAATGTTTCTTCTGCAAAGCCAAATGGAAGCGAGGAAATTCGGTGGAACAGAAATAGTCGACTGGTGATGGTGGGGTTGTTCTTTGGGAATTGGTGAAGAAGCCTTTGTAATTACGAATCGGCGGCCAGGGTTTCCGTAAGTACGAAGTTCACTGTTCGTGGTACCATCTCCAATGCTGAGATAGAAATTTGAATAGAAGTTCAATTTCCTAGGAATGCTCTAAATTTCTAGTGAGTTCAGAGCTTCCTTCTCATTTCAGAGATTCTTTCTAAAGAATATCGAGTGAGTGATGTCTAGATAGGTGTTCCAAATTTCTCAATTAAAAATGAAAGTGTTTTTGGGTAGGTTGTACAATTATTGCTTATCAAAATCAACGCTGTCATTTAGGCATTTTTTGAGTAAAATATTGTCGAGTGCTCGACAATGAAGAAATCTGTGAGTCACAGACGAAATAGATCTATCTGTCATAGGATATGCTTTTTCTAGTGGAATTTAAAGAAATTTGCTCGCGTTTACTAGTGATGGAAGGAGAAAGTGTTACAGTTTTTTGTTTTCTTATTTTTTTTAAATGTGATCAAGTGTAACACTTCACCTTTTCTTGTTTTACAATTATGAACAGCAATGATTTACAACTTGTGCCCAACAATATGAATCCACCAAAAGTGAGGATCGTAGTGTGCTGTGCTCTAAGCGAAACGTGAAAAGTTTTCTGCTGTCATTTTTGCACCGTTTTATTTTTCAAAGTTTTTCTTGTTGTCTGTTTCTTAATCCTAAGTATCCATTGTGTGTTTGAAACCCAATTCGCTTAAGGTCCGGTAGAGCAAAATTTTAAGGCATGGGGAGAAGGAAGCACGGATTTTATCTCTCACATAGCATTAGATAGAGATTACTGCTCTCTGTTTGTTGTATCGTGCCAACCGCTGAATGTCAAAGCTGTATGTTGTATGGGTGGTGACCAGAAACTAAGGGAACCCATTACCCGGTGACTTGGTTAGTCTGCTTAAAATATTGCAGGATTTGATAGTGTGCTCTGTGGAACTCCTCAAAGAAATAACAGGTGTCCGGCGGAAACTCTGTCAGAGTGATTTGTTGCCCATTTGGTACTCTTATTAGTCACCACGTCCAACCGGTCACCATTACACTTTGTTAGTGGCTCCAACAGCAAAATACCTTGATTAAATATTCGTTTGTAATCCATCATCACAAAATTATACTGTCAGTAACGGAATATTGGTTTTGGCCTGATTTGGCGTCATGTTATTACGCAAAGGACACTTTAGAATGGTACAAAATTCAAAATGTATGTTTCGTGCCGAAAGACATGAATCAGCCGAACTGCCCGGAGGCACGGCCATCGAGACTTTTGGGCTTTAACCAAAGCAAACCTTCGAAAATTCATAAAAACACCGGACGACATCCAAAAATTCAAAAAGATTGGCTAAAAGTGGTCAAATGGTGGGAAGTACCACTGTGTAGAAGCTAATGAGTCATGTTCGAGGAAAAGTTAGGAGGCTTGGCTATGATTAAATATTTTGATTAAACGAGAGTAACATATCATATAAAACACAAATACAAATATGATTTGCCAAATAAAATATTAAAACTAAAAAAACATGTCTTTTTTGTTATTTTGAAAGTGTGCTTATACTTTCTGGAACAGTCTATATTACTAGCAAACGCAGCAAATTCCTTCAAATTCCACTATAAAAAGCTTATTTTTAGAAGATAGGCCTTTTTCGTCTACGACTTACAAGCTCTTTCAGTGTCGAGTGCTATTCTGCCATTCTGGATTTCGCTTTGTGGATTGGAGCGTGGTCATCCTGGAAGACGCCGTTTCCCTCTAAAATGTGGATCGCATCTTGGGAAGCACCAGGAAGCTGGATCAGTCTAGACAGTGAGTCTTATAGTCAATATTTTGTGGTAAAATCGCGATTGATCTTTACTACAGGTTCCCCCAAAAATGTTCCGGGAGTGGCCAATGTAGCCAATGGCTTTCTCATGTCTATCAAAATCATATTTATGAAAAATCATGAAGATAGAGCTGCCGCACATCATGTATTGGGAAAAAGCTATGTCCATTTAGAATCCGGAATAATAAAATCATCTGGTCCTCGGTAACGGATTGACGTAGAAATAAGTTTAATACATCAAACCAAAGGTTATTCACTGTACTTTAAGGAAAAAAAATATCAATACAAATCATTTCTCTTCTTTTCTAATTAAAATTTGCACTTTCTTCTCTATTCCTCCCATCAAACGCTGCACACCTCCGGAGTCAACTTCCTTGGCACATTTGTTCCACATTTTGGTTATCTGAGTCACGCCCCGAGCCGTTTTTCCACTTTTCTTAAGCTTCCGCTTCATTACTGCCGAAAATCTCTCGATGGGCCGGAACTGCAGGGAAGTTGGGTGGATTTATGTTTTTATCGCGGTACCACTGGATAACTTCCCGGCTGTAGTGTCAACTCGCCAAATCTGGCCAAAACTTCACGGAACCTTTATGGGCTTTAATGAAAGGTAGTACGCGGTGTTTGAGGCATTCTTCCTTGTACACCTTCGAGTCCATCATCTTATTCGTCACTTAAACATTGACATTTGCTCTGCAGCTGCATATCCCTTGCCAAATCATCAGTTCTTTGGCAAATTTGTCCATAAAAGCGAACTTCTCTTGCGCTGAACTGGCCAGCTTGACGTGCCGCAAGGGCTCAGTTAAGACCCGTAGCTAGGAGTCAGTTCCATTGTGGTTATATCACATTTATTAGCAGAGCAGCACATCGAAATCTTAGGTTCAATATTCTTTATATGCTATCAGAGTTGCAATTCTCCTCGGTGCTAGCAGGGTGCTTAGTGAAAAGTTTCTCCGGAGATTGGCAAACGCAAACTCACCCGAGAGAATTTTGTTTTGTTTCCACTCTCTGCTAGACACCACAAGTTGAGTGACACCAAAGTGTTTGTCATTTGCACCCTCACCAGACAAACAGGCCGGAGCGTGTGAGTGATCTCTGAGGAGCACCGAAGAGAGCAGAATTATTTCACCGGGGAGAGTCACCCTGGTGAAAATATTCATTGCTAGTTTTATACCGCAAATAGTTGAATTTGAACATTTTTACAATGTTACTGATTTCTTAATGTTCTTCGTCTTCTTTTCGGCGTATCCAAGCATATTGCTTATCGCAATTAGCTGATTTCCAGGCTCTCACAACCTAATGTTCTAGATGTACTTGCACAGTTATTAAGCTTTCGAAGCCAATCACCTATGTATGAATTTGTATATTTTGTGGCAAGCACAAAGATACTCTTATGCCCAGGGAAGTCGATATTTATTTAAGTCGACTGGACTGGGAATCGAGACCCGCCTCTTCTGGATTGGTAGTTCCGTGCCTTTACCGACTAGACTATCTGCTGGCCCATAATTCGTAATGTTCATCTATGATATTCTGAAAGTACAAAAGGAACCGGGAGTCGCGAAAAAATTTCGGACCTGCTTTCTTGTTCCCGTTTTCCAAGCGATTTTTCTTAATGTTTGAATCAAGGTTTCACTCACGTTAGTGCGGTGTAGTCCTTTTTCGCTCTTTTCACTCTTCGTCGTTCACACTGCAGTGAGTGTATGAATGCTCAGGCAGCGAACAGTCAATATCTCTCGCTCTCCCGTGCTGTGTCGAACAATCTCTTCAGTGGTGTCAGGAAAAAATCTCCGTAGAGACTGAGTGAGGTTCACCAAAGAGAGCTGTAGGCGCGCATCCGGGTGATCTCTCCAGAGAAATTGCAACCTCTGTTCAGATCATCCATGGATTGTAAATAATTTTAAATCTTTTTTTCTCGTGGCAATGAAAAAGTGGCGCCTAGGTAAACAAACCAGCTGCAAAGAACTTTGCAGTAGCAGTCTCGTGCCGCTGCAACACATTGCGATTCCGGATTCTAACTCGACAGAACTTTACTGATAGTGGCGAGGAGGGGGCATTTTGGAAGCTAACTGATTCAGCAAAGGAGCAATACAAGGAAGCATTCTTTGATAATGTTCTTCACAGGTCAGAAAGCATTGAAAAAGTTCAGAATGATGTGCCACGATACACAGAAAGTGTGAACATTGGAGAATTCATGAACCTCGCTCAACTCGGCTCTGTAGTATTGTCTTTTGGTCGAAAATTTGAAAAGTTCGTTAACGAGAAAACTTTAAATTACCGAAGGGAAAAACAGGGTCATCATAGATTTTTGACGAATTCGGGAGTGGTGGGAATCTCGATCCACCTGGATTTGAAATCCCGGCGTTGGAACATCTGGAGGAACATCTGAAGTGAATATATTGAATAGGATAGGACCTAAGATGCTACTCTGGGGAACACAAGCATCAATGTTAAACTTGTCAGAATGGGAATTGTTCAGGAAGACCTGGAACGATAGAAAAATAGATCGTGAAGTTGTATCGATGGATTAATTTGGCCATTTTCCAGCAAGATGGAAAATAGCCAAGCTCTCAATATCTGTTAAAAAACGCTGCTACGTGTCAAATGAAATCAACACTCAAGTTTTTCAACTCGAGGATGAAAACTCCGTCGACAATAGCGTCTTTTTTATTTTTGGTTCGCTTGATATCACTTCATCAACCGATATGCTTCGTTAGGGAAAATTATGGGTGTTTCGAAGACTCTAGATACTGCCTCCATAATCGTAGGCTTATGAAGGGCTCACAATAGATTACCCAAGGTTGTGTGAGTTTACAAAATATTGACCCAGTGCGAGAGAGCGAATTTTATTTGGGAATTTTGTTTTTGAGCCATCGTCCTGACTTGAATAATTTTAGACGATTTAAATTGGTCTTAAGGTGAGGTAGAGCGGCAAACGACCGGCTGAGCGATGTTGTTGGCCATGTTGGTGAGAAAAATTTCGAGGGTTGAGTGAACCTCAGCTTGACTTAACCGGGTTGGAGAATCCGGACTCAGTATCGTGTAGTGACACTCCTTCAGGCCATTTTGCTATTTTGGATGATGGATCCATCGTTGTTGCGACGAGTGTTCCCCCAGTCTTCGTGTTTTGCGTTGAGGTCGAGTTGGTTTGACGATATATTGCCGTTGTACCTCGGCCACTTGCTTGAGGCAGTAGGCCACGATTATGCTTCGAGGTGGTGTCTGCCTCCACACTAACGGCTTTGATTACTTTGAGCTGAAAACTCGGCAACGGGCGGCAGTTGATTAGCCGAAAGTCAGGAATATAAACGTTAACGTCAAACTTGAGGCTTCGGTGGTAATGGCAATGTGAATTTCGCCTCCTTGTGTTGAATATGGACATCTCTCGTTTCCTTGAACCGTTTCAAGGTACGATAAACAAAACGCTTACTCACTCCGGAACTGCTTAAGGCTATTGAACATCTGACACGGTCTAAGATTTTGCAAATTTAATTTGAAAACTTGCTCCGTATGGCTTCCATGGTAACTGATAAATATAAACAAACGGAATCGCTTTTTTATCTTCAGCGATAAGCTGTCAAAAGAAAACACTCAAAACGGTCACGCTGTTAAAATTACCCAGCTGAAATAAACCATTGAAAAAAGGTGACACCTATTGTGAGACACACTGTAAAACCTATGATAGGAGTAAAAGGAATTTGGGAAAACAAGATTTGAAGATCGTTGTAAACAAGCTTTGTAGGTTCTCATAAACCTGACTAAAATATAAACCTATTGGCACCTCTTGGTGCCATAATGGAACCAAATTGATTTCTATTGGCTTCCATAAAACTTCAACAAAACTTTATAAAGCTGGATGATTTTGGCCATGTTACTTGGGATGTTGAACTTGTGGAGCTGTCGCGGCGGCTACAACCCGGTATTGAACTGTGATGGTCGGTCGTAAGTTTGGTTCACTGTACCGGGCTGCGGGAAGTGTTCTTCCGTCATCGGTGGAGGCCGTCGCCGGTGGGATCTTTTGTCCATTTGGATGCACTCTGCGGTATCGACGTGCGGTCCAGCACCTTCGTCAAATCGGGATTTCATGTGGCAGTTCCTGGTACTGTTCCCAAAAGATAGGACTACGATAATGGGCTGGAGCAATGGTGCATGTTGGCCTCTCCAGAATATCGTCTCCCGATGGTCTTTGCGTTACTAACACCAAGTGACGAACATAAATTGCATCATGCTAACGGCAATCATTTCGCCAAAAATACGGGAAACTGCGAACGGAAATGGAGCGTTTGTCAAATGGTGAAATTTGTAGCAAGCAAAGATAATGGCTTAGTGTTAGTATCAGTTAATGTCCAAAGTTTGGGTGCTCGTGCACTGGATATTGCCACCGACCATGTGCTGATGACAGGATATATTCTGACGTTTAGTCAGAGGTGGCAGGATGACAAACTTACAGCATTACACTACTGATGTTTTGTTTTACAGTTCATGCAAATGCCAGACATCCAAACACACTCAGTATACTAACATCTGATGCCTCAAAATGCCGATACTCAGCAGAAGTGCAGTTTCCTTGCAGTACTTCAGTTGGACGATTTGTCATATGCAGTGCTGATTCGGCAAGTGCTGCAGAAATTTCGGGAATACAACGTGCCCACACATCATCTTTTCATCGATTTCAAATCAGCGTAATCGATCGAGACCAGCTATGGCAAATCATGCACGAATATGGATTTCCGGAAAAACTGACGCGGTTGATCAAAGCAACGATGGATCGAGTGATGTGTGTCGTCCGAGTATCAGGGACGCTCTCGAGTCCCTTCGAATCTCGGAGAGGGTTACGGCAAGGTGATGGATTGTCGTGTTTGTTGTTTAACATTGCACTGAAGGGTGTGATTCGAAGAGCTGGGATAGACACGAGTGGCACGATCTTCAGGAAGTCTGTCCAACTATTTGGCTTCGCCGACGACGTTGATATCGTAGCACGTAATTTTGAGACGATGGCGAAAACGAACATCAGACTTAAGACTGAAGCTGGTAGGATTGGGCTTGTGATTAATGCGTTGAAAACAAAATACATGAAGGGAAGAGGCTCACGAGAAGACAATGTTAGCCTCCTAGCACGAGTTCAGATGGACGGTGATGAAATCGAGGTAGATGGTGACCACCGATAACGGCACCAGCAGAGAAACAAAAAGGCGCATTATGGCTGGCAATCGTGCCTACTTTGGACTCCGAAGGACGCTAAGATCGAACAAAGTTAAGTTCGCCGAACCACAAAATTGACCATCTACAAGACATTAATTAGACCGGTCGTTCTCTACGGCCACGAAACATGGACATTGCTAGTGGAGAACCAACGGGCCCTTGGAATCTTTGAACGGAAGGTGCTGCGTACCATCTACGGTGGAGTGCAGATGGAAGACGGACCGTCAGGGTGGTGAATGAACCACGAATTGTACCAGTTGCTGGGAGAACCTCCCATCGTACACATCGCAGAAATCAGTCGACTACGATGGGCTGGGTATGTCGTAAGAATGTCGGACGACAGCCCTGTAAAAATGGTTCTCGAAAACGAACCGACAGGTACATGAAGAAGAGGCGCGCAACGAGCAAGGTGGATCGATCAAATAGAAGGCGACCTGCGGACACTCCGCAGACAGCGAGGCTGGCGAGTGACAGCCATGGACCGAATAGAATAGAATAGACAACTTCTGTGTACAGCAGAGGCCACGCCGGCCTTAGTCTGATTGGTAAGGTAAGTAAGCGCTCTGGATTACAAGGCTATTTCAAATAGGATATTTTGGGTATTTAGATTTTCTCAAGACTGAGACGTCATTCCTTGAAGGCTGACTGAATCGAAAATCTTTGACACTGGTTTGTTCACACTTCTATAGCGAACAACTGGTGGAACCTCGATCAAAGTAGTCGATCGCGTTCAGAAATAACGTCAAATGGAACTTGAAAAAGGGAAAATATTGTGCACAAACACCTGGAAAATCCGGAGAGGTCTAGTTCCAAGCTGGCTAAAGTTGTCTGAAACAACAGTTTTTCGAGTGATACAATGATGTTTCATGCAGCAAAGAAATGATATTTGTACTGATTTCTCGTGCCTAAAAATCCATAATGCACTTGTTATCGAAAATTAATTTCACTGACATTACGAAATACACTCCCTTAAAAACCATAAATTTAGACTCGATTTCAAAACTCAATATAATTTTGGAAGTCCACCCCATCGCAGCAACCGGGACGATGAAAAAGCATCAACATCATGTGCCCACTCTTCTGAATTCCTGCCTCCTCCGATCCCCTCCAACCGACAAACTCCAACCGAGAGGGGTATTCAGTTCGGCGCTTAAAAAATTTAAAATATTTGAATTTGATTAAAGCTTTACCGCCAGTCAGCCCCACCAGCCACCGGCGCCATCAGTCATCATCGTTCGGTCCGATGTGTTGTTTCTGGAGTTTTTGATATGGTTTTGCTAGATTTGACTATTCACACGTCAATCGTTTCCGCCGAGCTCCGATCCCTGCCATCTCCAAATATTCCAACAGGTCAAACACCAACTGCCATCACTCACAACCACTCGGGAGTCCCGGAGATAAGCGCACCCACATACATACATACATACATGTATGAATGACTTTTGTGACTGACGCTGAGCTGTGGCACTGCATTCATCATTCCCGTAGTAAATTGCCATTCCCTTGGGACTATCTCGACGGATGACGAGAAATACATCAAAATAAGAGACAAAAAAAATATGAAAAATCTCATGAATAATTTGCCCTTCGATATAATCAGCAAAAGATAGATATTGAGCGAGGAATAAATTACCACCCACCATGCCGCCATTGTTTGTTGGCTATTTGATGATCAGAAGACTGACTGCGGCAGCAATATGCATATGGGATTTGAAAAATTCATTTCAAGTGCTGCAGTTCCTGCCTTTCGTTTCCTGGCAATCCGGCTCTATGTTGTTGTTGTTGTTGTTGTTGAGCACTGGAAAATGCAACTCTGTGTGTTTTTCGTCCTCGAAAGTGCATGGCAGTGTGCCCCCTCCACTCACTCAACAGTCGAGAGTTGTTTCGCTCGACGGATTTATAGATTTGCGGTTTTCAATGGGATGGCAATTTATGTGCGTTCCGGACCGGGGAAATGAAATTAATTGAGAGTTTTTAGTGTGTGTGTTAAAGCTGGTCCGAGGTTAATGCCGATGCAGGAGCAGAAAATCCAAAAATACGAAAGCTTAATCCCTCTGAGGAAGAAAGTGGGGAGTTGATTTGGTGAAAATGGATGAATAAATTATTCTGATTGAAATTAGCGAAATGCATTTGCCCGTTAGAAACTGTATAAATAGATAGATCCTGTGGACGAATAGGTCACCAGGTCGAAAGTGAACAGCTGACATTGAAATTATCATGAAACCCATCAGATTGATAGATTCTTGAAATATTAGTAGCAGTGAGAGGCCACGACCTCACCAATTCTTATAATATTCAATCTTTATTAAAGCCTGTCCACGTTAAATTTCGGACACCAAAATAATAGCAAAACAAAATTACACATAATTCAACAAAACCGATTGTTTTTTTCGCAATAATAGAGTTATAGCTACATTAGAAACAGTTGACTAAGATGTTAACCCTTCTTTCTGTCAAATTCTCGAACGTTCTGTGGCACACCCGCCATTAGCTTCCGTACGGTATCCTCAGATTCGCCCACCGTGACGAATCTCCACCTTATCTTGAAATCATCGGTTCCGTTTGCTTTCTTCTGAGTTTCGAAGAGTTTTCGCTTAACTAGAGCCCAGTACTTCTCTATTGGGTGAAGTTCTAGACAGTTTGGTGGATTAGCTGTTTTTGGCACGTATTTCACCTCTTGTACCTAAAACCATTGCAAAACGGATTTCGCATTGTGACAAGAGGCCAAAACAGAGTTGAAGAGTCGTGGCTTCTGATAAGCAGTTAGAACCGTTTTTGCGGAGAATTTTTTTCATACACATTCTTATTGATAGTGGCGGTAGAGACGAAACTTTTAGATTTTCAACCACAACTACATATGGCCTGCCAAATCAAATATTTCTTCGGATTTTGATAATTTGGACACCTTGTTTGTCCGGAAATGCTCGGCAGCGGCGTTCCTATGCATTGTGGTATAAAAAGTCAGATCCGGAAGCTGTTTAAAGTCTTCGGGTACGTATGTTTCATCGTCCATTATGAGACAAGAAAATATTTGCACAAAATGGGTGTAAAGCTCCGGTGAAATTTTGCATGTCATCACGGTTAGGTACTTTTTCACTTTGTACGCCATTAGTCCTTGCCTCTGCTTAACTTTTTGTACGTATGGTTTTGACTTTCCTACTTTGCGAACCACATTTCGCACAGAAAGATTGCGATTTTTCTCAATACTGGCTACCACCTTCTTGACCGTTTGTCTGGAGCATACTTTCCGATTTCTTCCGCTTCCAACTATCCGATCCACAGTCAAGCGCTGGTCAAATGAACTGCAAACACAAAATATGGTTCTTTTCGGTAGTTTAAGCTTCTTGGTAGGGTCATGTACCAATAAATTCGGATTTTGCTGCCGTTCGTACAAAATGCGCTTGTGCACTTCCACTTGACTCGCCGCCATTTTACTGAATATAACAAGAGTGTAAACATTGTGTACCACGAAATAAAGTGGAGAGTTTCAGCTGTTATATAAGTGTAACGTTTCAGCGATCAGTGAAATAATTCAAAATCCCCCATAAAAGAAATGTGTCCGAAACTTAACATGGACAGGCGTTAGACATACATACGACTCATGAATTTTTGTACAAAGTTTAATAAAGACGCGCAAATACTGAAACCAAGGGTTACAATCGAACCAGATTCACAACAAAAAGCTTAGGGAGTATTCATTAATGGAATTTGAAGTATAAGATTCAAATAATTTTCTTTATTTATGACTAGAAAATGAGAAGAAAGTTAAGTAATTTCCATTTAATTCCAACTACCTTTACTGCTCATCTTGACAGTTGATGTATTTCGGCTACAATGTGCAGACTTACTCAGTGTCATGTACTAATACTAGACTGGATAATTAAAGGTAGTTGGAATTAAATGGAAATTACTTATCTTTTTTTCTCATTTTCAGGTATTCCACTAAAAAGCTCACACTCTCCAGGATTCATTTATGAGTTAGTTTATGGAAAGTAAATTAAGATAGAGGCGTTTTACTACGCACAGATAAAAAGAAACACTGAATTTTCTGCGTTATTTAATGCACATAAAGGGAATGCTAGATTTGGCTGAAAATAATGGGATATTTAATGTAAATTTAAGCCAGATAACGCCTAAATTTAGCTTGTTGTATGAAAGATTGCAAACAATATCGTTATTTATGCTCCTTTGGCTTGGAATCACACGAGGGTAAATTTTACGCGCTTCTTAAAATTAATTTTTTTTTTCTGTGCGTATAAAATACAATACTAGATTCATTTAAGATTTCTGATATGAATGGCTGCGAAATGTATGGCAATACAATCCGGTCATACTTGCTTATCAAATTATTTTGCAATATAACCAATTGCAAACAATAACCAACGATACTTACAGTATAAGTTTTTTAGCTTTACCACTGAATAAGACGGCAATTTCCCAAATTGCCCAATTCCAGACAAAATATCGTTTCTATCTTATCTTCTGATCTTAATATATCGCAAAACACCATCTCTGATTGAAAAATTAGGCCAATATCATCTGCGACTTACATTGTCGAGTGCTCAGTCACAGTCAGACTTTGTGAGTTGATACACTTTGTGACTAACAGTGTGCCAGACACGTCGTAGTAGAAAATGTTACACCATAACGGAACATGTATGGCATCCTGAGGCACACTTTTGACATTTGTACCTCTTGAAGATATAACCTAGCAGGCCTGGAAAATTGACGTTGTAAGTTTTTATGGTGTTGTTTTGATTTGTTTGTTTTGCTTCGCAACACAAAAGTTTTAGGAAGGATTTATTATAAGTGAACTTTTGAGTTTCCTGTTTGTTGAGGTAAAACCTTGAGTGGAACAATGGATGGGCTAATAGAATATAAATGCAGTAGCTAATAAGTCGTCACATGATATCACTTTGCAGCTTCAATTAAAGGTACATTTTTGGAGCAAATTGGAGGCAGATTATGGAACCATCAACTTCCATTTTCGAAATAATTTGATAAAGCAAAACCTTTGCAGCCTGCAACTGGCTCAGTTAACCTCCGAGAAGATCTGAGAGATTGAAAAGGATATGCGGATCATGGCTGAGAGAAGTAAAGGACAAAAGGTATTACGTATTTTCTCAATTCTACAACCGTCACATCCGGCACTGCCTGCCTGACCTGGCAGAGAAATAATGTTTATTTTCGAAAGCCAAATTGATGTCAGATTCAATGCGCATGATAACGGCTTTCCTCCATGCTGAGTAAACGCCCCACAACAACGTGGTTGCTTTGCGTCGACAGCAGCAGGCTACAGGCCATGCTGCTGGTGGCAGTGTTGTTAGGAAAAACAGTTCATTGAGCCGTTCGTTTGGATTGTTATCAGTTTCAGCTTAATAACTTTTTCCACAATCGTCGGATCGCTTTGCGGTCTTCTAAGAAAAGTTTCTAAGAGGAAAATAGGGTTAACTTATTTTTAGATGGAAACGGGTCACCTCGCCAGATTATTCTATGTAAAAGTAAGTGTTCCCATATAAAATCCTATGTAAAATTTAAACCTTGGGCGCAAAAATATAGTTTCATCGATCTAGCTAAAATTTTTCCTAGTTATTATAAGACTTAAAAGGCTCCCAAAAATCAATGGGGAGCGAATATTGTTTCCTTCCATATGTCCGTGTCCCAGGCTATTGACTATTGTCTGTAAATGTATGCTGCATAACGAGGTTCATCGGTTCAATTTGGCCAATTTTAGATTATCCCAAGACCGTGTTGATAATCGGTTCAGTTTAACTAGTGAAGTCATGATGTCTAAAAAGTTGAGGAAATCAAAAATTACGCAGAAGTTTACTACTTTAAATTGATTAATAATATCTCAATTGCCTTGAAATTCATTGGTCAGCATGATAGCAGCATGGTTTTATGGATTATAGCTGAATAAATGACATATTTGGTACATAGGCCGAATGAATTAGTTAGGCTAATTTTACATCCCGTTACCCTATATGGTTTTTATTTTTTTTTAAGGGGAACCGGTTGAAATTGACCATTTTGTTTTTCCAACCCAAAACGAGACCATCACCATTTGAATCTCTGTACGTTTAACATAAATAAAGCGGAAGTGAGTGTAATATTGCTGGCGCCGATCTAGAGTTTTTTAAATTATGAGGGGAAATCGGGTAAAGTGGATGACCCTTTCCGCCAACCCAAAACGAGGCCATCGCCATTCTCTGGAAATTTTTACATAAGTACAGTGCAAGTAAGAGTAATTACTGGCGCGAATCTTCAAAACCGCATGGTTTATGAGTTTATGCATGTATGGGGGGAAGTCGGGTAAAATGGACCATTTCCAGGCATCATGAATTGTCGAAAAACACAGAGCAGTGCAAAATACAAGTGCTTCACCCAATGTCATGTGTGCTTTTCCTGTTTCAGAAGAGCGCACACAACGAACGTGTGAGAGATTTCGTAGCAGCACGAGAGACAGAAAGCCGCACATGCATTTCTCTTTCAGAGATAAAGAGTAATGCACAGTGCTCCACTCTGTGCTTTACTCTGTGCTTTAGCTCATGTTTTGGTAAATGGTAGCAAAAAGATTTTTTTTTTGATTCTAATAACAAAAAGGAATTGTATGGGTTCATAGAGGGGGAATTTTATTAAAATTCTTATTCACAAACTAGTCGGACCTGCCGGCGTGTCTGTCTTTTGCACTTGTGTTTGCACAGAGATGACAAGGGAGAGTGCAATCGTTTACGCCCAAAGAGACGAGAGCAAATTCGAAATGAGATGTGCGGCTTTGAGCGCAAGGCAAAACAAAGGTGCGCGGGAGTACAGACGGCACTTGCACGTCTCTTTGAAATTTAATGTGCTGTCTCGTAGCAGCGCGTGCTGCACTCAAACAGATTTGGGTCGCACCTTATCCCTGCCTGGCATTCGATCAAAGTAAAATTTGTTCCAGCTTTTTCTGCAAATTTATAGTGCACTTGAGATCAATATAGTAGCACCAAGTTGAATGTTTGGGTAATATTTCTAGTTTGCGTCAAAAATGAAGAGATAAACGGGCAAAATGGGACACTTACTGCAGTCAGCCCTAAATGAGGCCACTACCATTCAATTTTCCGCATTTTTTTTCCAAAAGATAAGCTATTTTTAAGGAATCCTACCCTGCGCCGGCTAAATTAATGGGATTTTGGTTCTATATTTGACCACATTAAAATTAAAAAAGGACTTGAAACTATTCATGTTTTGGAATTAGAAGCATTTTTTGACGTGTGGAGGATGTTCATAAAAATGTAGAATGTAGTCAAAAAATTACGACCTCAGAATTAACATGCAGTAAGCGGACTCAACTGAGTCCGACGAACGAAAATCGACTGTGAAGTGAACAAAATCATTCGTTGTAAACAAAACATACTAAATACACGTGTTTTCCTTTTATCTGGTATTTTCTTAGTTTTTAATCGTGCTTTCCATCCGGAACATATTCATGATTTCTCGGAAACTTTTTCAAACAGACGTATGTCATTTTGTAAACAAATATATAAAAATGGATTTCTGTCTGTCTGTCGGTCTGTCTGAACCTAATAGACTCGAAAACCACTGAACCGATCGGCGTGAAATTGTGTATGCAGGGATTTTTGGTGCCAGGAAAGGTTCTTATGATAGTTAAAGATCCCTCCCTTCTCTGGAAAGGTTCGCTCCCATACAAATGAAACACTCATTTCTACATAACTCGAGTACTAATCAAGCAAAAAAAACCTAATTTAGCATGTGTGAGGTTTTAAATGCAAGAAAGGTTTCTATGATGGTTTCAGATCGCTCCCCGTCCTGAAAGGAGGGGCTCCCACACAAATGAAACACAAATTTATGCATAACTCGAGAACTAATCAAGAAAATGGAACCAAATTTGGCATATGGAGGTTTTTGAAAGAGAGAAATGTTTTTATGGTGATTTGAGACCACTCCACCATCTGAAAATGAAGGGGGGGGGGGATCTCTCATACAAATGAAACACAAATTTCTGCATAAGTCGAGAACTAATCGAGCAAATGGAACCAATTTTGGCATATGGAGGTTTTTGAAGGAGAGAAATGTTTCTGTGGTGATTTGAGACTCTTACGCCTTCTGGAGGATAGAGGGAGGGGCTCACAAACAAATAAAACTCTTTTTTTTGCATCACTTGAGGACTAATAAAGCAAATGGAATCAAACTTCGCATGTGGATTTTTTTGAAGGAGAGACATATTTCTATGCTGGTATGAGACGCTTCTGCGCTCTGAAGGGGGGGGGGGGGCTCCCATAGAAAGAAACGCAAATTTCTACATAACGCGACTGCTAATTAAGTAAATGGAATCAAATTTGACAGATGAAGGTTTATGAAGGAGAGAAATGTTTCTATGATGGTTTGAGACCCCTTCGCCTTCTGAAAGGGGGGTTCCAATACAAATGAAACACAAATTTCTGCATAAGTCGAGAACTAATAAAGCAAATGGAATCAAATTTGGCATGTGGATTTTTTTTAAAGAATTAACATATTTCTATGGTGGTATGAGACCCCTCTGCCCTCTGAAAGGATGGGGGGCGGGGCTCCATACAAATGAAACGCAAATTTCTGCAAAACTCGAGAACTATTCAAGTAAACGACACCATATTTGGTATGTGTGGGTTATTGGACGCAGGATTTTTAAATATATTAAAATGAATTTCTGTCTCACTGTCTGACCGATCGGAGTGAAAATATGAGTGCAGGGATTTTTGTAGCTGGGGAAGGCTCTTATGACTGTTTGAGACCGCTTTCCCCTGGAAGGGGGGAGGGCTCCCATATAAATGAACACTAATTTTTGCATAATTTGAGAACTAATCCAGCAAATGGAACCAAAATTGGTATGCGGAGTTTTTCGAATGCAAGAAATGTTTCTATGGTGATTTCAAACACAAATTTCAACCAAACCTGAGAATTATCCAGGTAACTAAGCCACAAACTGTATTGTCTGGGTAAGAAGAATGTTCTGATAGAAGTTTGAATCCCTTCTTAGTCAAAAAAAACTTATTCAAAAAAAAAGCATCAGTTCTATGTAATGTTCATTCATTTAGTTGCAGGCGTAGCAGCGCTTTCTGTCGGACACTACTGAACCGATCGGCGTGAAATTTTGCATGGAAGGGTTTTTGGGACCGGGAAAGGTTCTTATGATATTAAAAGACCCCTCCAGCTTCATAAAAGGGGGACTCCCATACAAATGAAAACCCAATTTCTGCATTACTCGATGACTAATCAAGCAAGTGGAACCAAATTTGGCATGGGCGAGCTTTTGAAAGCAAGAAATGTTTCTATGGTGGTTCGAGACCCCTTCTCCCTCTGAAAAAGAGGGCTCCCATAAAAATGAAACACAAATTTCTGCATAACTCGAGAACTAATCAAGCAAACCGAACGAAATCTGGCATTTGGGGGTTTTTGGATGAAAGAAATATGTCTATGCTGATTTGAGACCCCTCCCCAAATGAAACGGTTTTTTTTTGCATAACTCGAGAACTAATCAAGCCAATGGAACCAACATTTGGCATGTGGAAGTTTTTGAAGCCAAGAAATGTTTCTGTGGTGGTTCGAAACCCTTTTCCTCTTCGAGAGGGGGGGGTTATGAAAATGTCAATACAGGGGTTTTTGGCGCTGGAGAAGATTCTCATAATGGATCAAGACTCCTCCCCCTCTGAAAAGGGGATTCCCATACAAATAAATCACAAATTTCAACAAAACCTGAGAATTATCCCTAATGGTATGAAAATTTCTTGAGGATTTCTGCATAACTCAAGAACTAATCAAGCAAATGGAACCAAATTTTATATGTGGGGTTTATTTTTGGAGGCAAGAAATGTTTCTATTCTGACTCCTCTCTTCTCTGGAAAGGGGTGGGCTCTCATAAAAATGAGACACAAATGTCAACCAAATATAAAAATTATCCCTACTGTTATAAAAAATGTAAGTAGAGGTCTTTGAAGCCGGAGAAGGCTCTTATGATGATTCAGAGTTCCTTACCCGTCTGGCAGGGGGGGGGGGAGGGGAGCTCCCATAAAAATTATACACAAATTTCAGCAAACCTCGAGTACTAATCAAGCAAATGAAACCAAATTTGGCATGTGGGGGTTTTTAGGCAAGATTTTTTTCTATGGTGATTCGAGACCCCTTGCTTCTGGAGGCGGTGGGGCTCTCAAACAAATGAAACAGACATTTGAATCAAAGATGAGAATTATTCATGCAACTAAAACTCAAAATGTGTATTTCTCGGGTAAGCAGCATGTTCTGATAGAAATTTAACCACTTCTTAGACAAGAATGGGGGGGTGGGTTAGAGTTACTCTCAATGATAAATTATGCACAAAAAGTAAGTACAAGGTTATGTAATAGGTAATTACGTTCACACTGGCAGGATACGGCTTCGTTTGAAGATAAATGTTTTGTCTATGAAATGCTTCTACACAGAAAGAAAAACCGGTTGAAATTACCGATTCAAACCTTCGTTTTTTTAGCAGGAATTACACACATTAGCAAACGAAAATATTTACCAAATTCAATTAGAAAAAAAACATAAACGCGCCAGTTCTATTAAAGTTTCATTTATTTTATTGCATGCGTAGCAAGGCTCGCACCAGGTTCAGCTAGTTTTCAATCAAACAATAGAATCCATTGATATTGAGAAATTCAAACTCGCAAACTTATTCTTCGAGTGGAAAATGTCTCTAGTCCACATTTCAACTGAAACAAGCTTTATTTGTTCTGCAGTGGGATTTTAACCTATCAATGCAAACTCATGGTACCCCACCAAACAAAAAAACAATCTCCGAACAACCAACCATTCTCTATCCTTCCGTTTCCTGTTTCGAATTACACCAGAAAATCAATCAACGTTGGATACACACTTCCCACATTCTGACGGGAAAAAAATAATAACAAAGCTCTTCATACCAACGCTCATCATATATTACTGTTCTGCGTATAATTCAAAAATCACTCCACTTTCGCGCGAAAATCAAAACGGCAAACAAAAGCAACTGGCACTACGGTGAAAATATGAAAAGGGGGCCATAAAAAGCAATCCCCATCATCGTCTCCACCAAATTCGCACTCGGATGGAAGTAAACAAATTCATTCCTCACTCTCATCGACATTCGATTAAACCCCCTCGGAGTTCCCTGTCTGTGCTGCTTCTGTTGATTGATTGCCAGTGTGTCCACCCAGGTCCCGGACCTTTGCAGGATATTAAAAACATACCGTGGCGTGGATTGAAGCCCTCCGGAGGGGAGGTGGTTCCGTCGAACGCCAAAATGGAATTTCAATTTTTAATATAAATACCCACCTTGAAATGCGAGCTGCAGCCAGAGCCACCACAACAGCATCGTCAGTTTCATCCTGCCCGCTTCTTGTTTGTTGTTGATTCTTCCGGCGTTGTCCTTCGTACGGAAATCCTTTTGTTCTGCTTCCTTCCGTCCTTCCGCTATCTGGCTGGGTGTGTTTAGATGACCAAATAATTACACTTTGGCGGTTTTGGCCACACACTTGGAGCTAATTTCGAATCGCACTATTCTTCGCTCGGAACCGAACACCACCATCAACCGATTCAATTAGCGATCATTTGAACTATTTACATAATTGATTATTATCTGGAACTGATTTTCAATCGAACCGAAGGAACACTCTTTCACTGCTCTGCACCCTCCGGCTACTTGCCGGATTCTCGGAAAACGCGACACTGCCCGATCAATCGAATCAGCCTTATTTTCCAGATAACAGGATACCAAAAGTCCTCACGTTGTTTAAAACTAATATCATCAATTAATTAACGCCTCTCGCCAACCTGCCCCGTGCTGACGAATCACTTTGATTGGCCTTCGCGTGGCGATGGGGGGTCGGAATATCCCACGAGCCCAACTGAAACCTCAGAAGCGGTAATTTTCTCGCCGAATAGAGCCGCTCGTCGCACCGATGTCGTATATGAATAATGCAATCACTCCCTCCTGAAGACGCACGACACACGCTCTACGTCTACATCAACACCGAGCGAGCGACCGATGGTTCTCCTCAATCTTCTCATCCACAACACACTGCACCTGGGGAAATCTTCCAACTCACCTACATCCGACGACCTAATCGCGAAGCGTCAACCTTGTACTCGAAACGGAAGCGAACCATCACCGTCGGAAGTTCGAAGCGATACCGTTGGTGCTGGCTCTGGCATCAACAAACCAGCTAGGGCTCGAAAAGCCGGCTGGCTGTGCAACATGCCGAACATTGACAAACCGAACCCGACAGGATCGGGCGAATCCGACGACATCCGAATGCACCCCGACCCGACAGGACCCGACGCGAACGAGCACGTTGTTGTTTGTTATCAGTGCTTCGGGTCGACTGATGCATCCCAGACCAGAGTGCCCATGAATTTGGTTGGGGTGAAGGGTGGCAAGGACGTGGAAAGTTGAAAAACTGACCACCAAACAGATGATTACGATGATGCGCTATTCCAGATGAACGAAATGCGATTGATAGTGGACGTAGCGCGAGAAAATGATGTTACACTCAATTCTGGTTCAAAGCGTTTTCCAAATTCCGTTACAAATTGAAGAAAATCTACGTGATGAAATAAATTGATATTAAACCAGAATTGTTCATCAACCCGGAGTGGAATAATTCAAACTGAGAATTCTTGCAATTCTACAAAGGCAACACCTCCAATTCTCAATTCAATTATTTCGATACTAATTTATGCTAATATGCCAAATTCCGAGTCGCAGTTCGTGTACCGGTAGTTCACATTTTGCTACCAGGCAAGCTTACGTGTTCCTAGAGGGATGATTTTCCACCCAGCACGATTCTAGTTCTGAAGCCACCGGGTATCAGCAAATTGCAGTAACAACATAACCAACTAACATACAGCTATTCGCTGTGACTATAATATGTGTCTAGTAGGATAAATCTATTCCTCCAGACGGTGTGGATGGCAGTAACGCGTGCCTGATGACAATGAGATTAGGCAGCAGCTCAGGGTGTGTCTGTAGAGAAAGCACCACCTAGGGCGTCGAATGGGAATCACCTTCGTACGTGGATGCTGCTTTATTTACGAGGCGACTCGGCCCATGTTTGGCTTCTAAGACTTGGAAACGTGGGAACGAAGCAGGCGGTTAAGCCGGTTTTCCCTGCTGGAAGCAACAAAGGATTAGGCTAACGACGTTAAACATCGCTAACGGAAGCAAAGTTAGACTCCAGAGGATGCATAGGACGTAGACATCTTTATCTATCTTATTTCACATCGATCGAAGATGAACAGGAAGTTAAGGTGAACCTCTGCTGTACACAAAACGTTGCCACCTTTCTATTCGGTCCATGGCTACATTTGGCCAGCCTCGTAGCAGACCCCCTTCACTCTTTCTAAATTTTAGAGACAGACAGCAGCGCCACTCTCATCGCAAACAAGATAATGTTGAACCACATTGATAGACAAAACTATCTGCCATCTACCCTCGATCGTCGATTCGTTTCGTTGTTACTTGAAATGAACTTCCATAGCAGTTGCTCTTATGAGATTCCGGTTTTCGGTGGATAAATTATTTCAAGCAATTATTTACTGATAGGACACTTGAAAACACTTTAACTTGGAATCATAATAATCAAAACAACCCCTCAACATCTCGACTGTCAAATAGGTGCACGCACACTATGATCCATGCTAGTATGAAGGTATGATCGAATATTTCAATGCGTAGTCAGCAGACGTCGTTGCAATCATATAAAAAGAGTGTATCCTCTAGATTATTCTAGAAAATAATATCTGGAACATCTTGTTAATTTACCATCTTTGCTCGTAGGTGACTTCTTCTTGATCACTTCACATATCTCGTTTCGTGCCTCTCCTTCTTTTGATGGATCGTTATCGAGAATCATTTTAACTGGGCTGTCGTCCGCCATTCTTACGACATGTCCAGCCCACCGTAGTCGATCGATTTTAGGTGTGAGCGATGGGAGGTTCTCCTCAGCAACTGTTGCACTTGGTTCCTTCGCCTCCTCCACTCTCCGTCTTCCATCTGCACTCTACCGTAAAGGGTGGAACGGTCAAAAGTTGGTCAAACATTATTAAGTACACACTGATTAGTTTATTATATAAATAATGAATCATTGTTCCTTTTTGAAGTTCATCGTCTACGTTCCACAGCTTCCGTCAAGTTTTGTAGCGCTGTTCTTTTTTTATCAATTATTTATTTTCCGTCGGTCTATTTCCTCACATGGTGACAATCACCGACGCCAGGGACACGACTCTACCACCTGGACCCTACCTAATTCGACACATGACTATGAACCGGGACCACCGGCTTTACTCTCTTCCAAGGAAGACGTGACGGAAGATTTTTTCGCCTCAGAAAAACCACCGACGTCAAATGGGATTGAACCCAGACCCACTGGTACCGCTGTTATATCCACCTTATTTAATGCCAACCCGGAAACAACTTGACAGCTCCAGAGTAAAGTCAATGTACCCCGATTATTTTGGCTCACTGGTTCTGTCAAATCGAAAGAAACCTAGAACAAATTATCAATTGAACGTATTTACATCGACTGTTATTTTCATAGCTGCGGAGCTCATATTCGTACTTGATGAATATAATGCTGACGATATGTTGTAGCTTTTCCTTAATGTAAAATGGTGGATATTTTTACTCTTCTCACAGGGAATACTAAGAAGCATTACACACACTCGAGACTTAGATTACTAGCAAAATATTGAATAATTCTAAAACCGTAATTATAAAAAACATTTCGAAATTTTCAGCAATTGACAAAATCCAGAAGCTAGCAAGACGAGAATAAAATAGCAGCCTACTATCGCCAAGATGAAAATACCTAAAATAAGGTATTTATTTGATCTAAAAATAAGTATTGTATGACAATACCTAGTACCCAATACCCAGTTAAATGAAACGATAATAAACAGTAATTTCTACCGATATTGGGGTTATAGTCATTTTCCAATATAGGACGTTATTATTTACCCAAAATTTCTATAAATTGATGGTCACTAGCAACGTGGTCGCCATATTAGAAAACCATAGCGGAAACTTCTTCTTACTTTTCTTATCAATCTTTAAAAAATAGTTTGCCCACGTCCAATATTTGAAACGAAGAATGACGACGATACTGATTAAAAACAGCCAGAAAGTTGCGATCAACCGCAGTTTTATGATGTTACGATGTTTAACCTGTTACTTTAGCTTTACTTGGATCCTCCATACTTAATTGATATTTTATTTTTAATAAAGAAAAAATATATTTACTTTTTTTACACATGTAAACATTTGTTTCTCTAGTGTGCCTAAATACATTGTTAAAATTGTAGAATTCTGTAAAACAAAAGTACAAAAAACCTAATTCTCAGTAAAAAAGTAATAATGTTTTCATTATTGGAATGGCTCATATAATCACATATCAACATCACTTAAGTGTTTCTGGAGGCAGTTTTAATTTTTGTTTGTTTTGTGAACATGTCAGTCATTTAGTAAATCTGAATGCAACTAGCAATGCCTAATTCGTAAAATTAGAAAATAAAACCGGTACAAAAACTGCATTGGTTCCTACAGACCGACATCAACTCCATATCCCTCGAATGTTTCTTGACTTTAGCACAAGAGTTATGTAACCTTTCGTGATACATACTACCAAATGCCTTATCAAACTTATCTTTAGCAAGTGCTTCCAACTGGTTGATTCTCGCTTCCAGCTTTAAAAACTTTGCGAGTTATGATGTAAAAAAGTAATCGATCATTACATAATAGGGCACGAGTTAAGGGACACATATACCCTATCAGGTTAGCCGCAGGAGAAATGTTTAGATCCAAAACACTCGATGACCAGAAACCAGGACTTGGCTGTTTTCTACCTCGATTTGTTATGATTTCTAAAACCGAGTTGATTTAACAGATCATTAAGCGCTTTGCTGAACGGATCCAGTTCCGACTCACTTGCATCTAGCGTTGTCCCAAAATTCGCATACTGTCAAAGAGTTCAACTAGATAATTCAACAACATCCGAACTTCTTTGAAAGCGGTGAAGAAAAAGCCAATCGAAAACTAGTTTCATTAGAGGAGGACAGCAACTATCTGCAATGACATAGAAGTGAAAGAATCGGATGACTTGGAAACTTATTGCAGAAAAACTGCTGGGTTTCAAACGACCCTAATAAACGCATACCATACAGGGACGATATTATAGATGGCAGTGAACTCATACCGCTTAAAGTTGAAATGATACCCTGAATTGGCGGTTAGGCACTTCTAATGGCTATTGTTTATGCGGGGAGCAGTTGTGGGAAGCTGGCTCTTCCCATGGTAGCGCTCAGTATCGACTTCATAGTGCGATACATTCGGTGCAATGATTCATACAGCACCATAAAACCCGAATTAATCCACCGATGGTGAGACTGGAACCCTCTTCTACACTTCATCAGAATCACGAACTCAAATGTGACCAACATTGTACTGGATACATATTTTCATCGGAAACTCCAGGAAGATCCAGGAACATCCGATATATGTCATGGCATCATCAGTTTATAAAATGGACCATCGAAGTCAATTCTGAATCGAATCTGTTCATCGATGTAGATTAAGTTTTCGATCCGCATCCTTTTAGTGCACGAAAAAAAAAAGCATTTTTCAGCCGAAGCCTTTTTAAAACCCATACCAATTATCATTGAAAATAAAGATTCCAACCTTGTAATCTGCTTATGATGCAATTCTTTTTTTTGATTCACATGTCACGCAAGCGTTTACAAAAAGCAGGCTGTGCATCATCTCATGAACAAAAAATGACAGTATTTTGCATTGCATTACACTAATACAACTTAACCACTTTTCTCCACCTGTATAGACCTCACTGCAACAAGCTGACCCACGCAATTTAATACCCAATTTCTTTTAGTGGCCATTTTGTTTTTGCTGAAATTTTACGAACCCACACACTCAGAAAAGAGAAAGTGTTCGGTAATTTTACCGAATCCTCTCACCGATTTATCGGATTTCGGTAAAAATTTGACAAGTTCCGGTAATTATTTTACCAGAATACTATAAAAGTTCATCGAAATCCGGTAAATCGGATTACCGAACGTTCAGCTGTTGTAAGTTCGGTAAAAAATTAGCGAATACTATAAAATTTTCCATGTGTAACCTGCTGCTGCAACATTGAAGACCAAGGAGAATAAGGATGATGACCCTGGATCAGCTCACGGGGCCGGGACCATCTGCTCAGTAAGCTTAACGGATAAACCACTCCAGCCACGTCATACACAGAAAAAAATCTTGTTGTAA